>JADKLZ010072951.1:0-32530 GCA_021533235.1 Biomphalaria straminea | reverse complement strand
GATCAAAAGGGGATCATGAGCATTAATGGTGCCATCTTTCTTCTTATCACCAACACATCTTTCTCCAACATGTTTGCTGTAGTTAATGTAAGTTGAAAATCTGATGATGGAGATACCTAGGTGTTTGAGTAATTCATTTTCTTCTCCAATCAAAAGTATTTAAATGTCTTTTAATTACCCAGCGGATTTTTTTGTGTGCAGTTTAATATTTTATTGTTTTTCATTTCTTTTGTTTTCTACAATCAAAATTATTTAAATATTTGTTTTTTGCTTCATGGGTTCATAATTAGAAAGCTTTTTATTTTATTTGTGCAAAGTTCAGTACAGCTTATACAATTACTTTAGAAAAAAAAAACTGCAAATTATTCAAAAAATTGAGAATAATGATGAAAGGCTAAACCAAATAGTTTGCTCTTGTGATGCTAGTCGACATCTGTTAATGTCCCCTCTTAACTAAATTGGAAGTTAACTTTTCTATCTTCAGCTTGTCATTCTGGCTGGCTTGTTGTTTATATAATTGACATATGTAGTTTGCGATTACCCATTTATGACACATGATTAGGGGTTTCAAACTCTCCACTCTTTTCTTTTCCATTTACTGTAATAAATTGTTAATCTCTTCAAGTTGTTAATCAGCTTAAAACAAAAATGTATAAACTAGTTTGAATTATTTCCTCAGTCGTTTCCCTTAGAACTGTCAATATTTCTGAGAGAGTATGGAACAGGCTTGTACAGAGTGGACACATACTACTTAACTAAAACTATAGCAGAGGTAATGTTTCAAGAGATGTAAACCTTTTTTACAAGATTTGTACACTGCTATCAAACTGGAACAAATAATGTTAAAATTTCCATCAGGAAACAGGCTTAAGTATGTGGCATGATAATTTTGAGGGGCGGTGGCTTAGCGGTAAAGCACTTGGCTTCCGAACCGGGGGTCTCTTTTTGAATCCTGGTAAAGACTGGGATTTTTATTTTAGGATCCTTGGCGCCTCTGAGTCCAACCAACTCTAATGGGTACCTGACATTAGTTGGGGAAAAGTATAGGTGGTTGGTCACATGACACCCTCGTTAACCGTATGCCACAGAATCAGATGACTTTTACATCATCTGCCCTATAGACCACAAGGTCTGAAAGGGAAACTTTTAACTTATGAGAACTTTATTTTTAGATAGTGTCTCATCTTTTTCTATTACTTTTTTTGTGACAAAGTGGCTTTTTTTAAGTAGTGCCAGATGATAATTTTACAAAGAGTACTAGAAAATTCTTAATGTATCTCTTGTTGTAAGTAAACAAATCTTTGATTAAAATAAGTTTTATTTTATATTATTTTTTTTAAAACTTCTCAGCTTTTACTTTCTACTTTCACACTTTTCATTAGGTGCCATTGTTTGTTGCTGTCAGTATAATATTTGCTACAATAACTTACTGGATGATAGGTGAGACACAGTCAATCTTAACTCTTTAAATGTAATTTAAAACTTATACGTAATGCTACAGAAATTTTTGTTAAATTTTTCTCTATATTAAATTTTTGCTTAAGTTAAAAGTAGCTGTTGACTATAAAGTTAGTATTTATTAAAACTAACTTTTTTATGTTAGAAATTTAAAAAAAGGTTAAGGTTAGATGACCTATGTTTATTTTAAATTGAATACTGTGATTAATTGGACACAACTAGCATACACATCAGCCTTAGATTCACTTCTCTGTTCATTGATTCCACTTTTATTGCTTCTGCCACGAGGGCACAGATCTGTGTGACTCTCAAAACACCAGAAGCATCATCCAAGCTGTAAGAACAACTCTTTATCTGATTTTTAGACATAATCTTGTCCTGACAATATTACATAGCACCTCAATTGTTATTCCCCTTCATGGTCTGTCTAGGGAAATGATCCCTTTTGTGTTCCTTTTGTGCAAAGTGAACCAAGCACTAGCCTTAACTGTATAAACAGTAGTGAATAATTTGCTAAATTTGTTAAACATTAAGATGTTCTGTTTCCCTTTTAACTTTTTGGGTGGTCGGTAACTCTGTCTCTCTTCTTTAACACGGATGTCTTAAACTAGTTCTAAACAGTCTGCACCATAGACACCAGAGCAAGGGCAGAGTTA
The DNA here is from genome assembly GCA_021533235.1 of Biomphalaria straminea. Lineage (NCBI taxonomy): Eukaryota > Metazoa > Mollusca > Gastropoda > Planorbidae > Biomphalaria > Biomphalaria straminea. Next base: position 30,416 of record JADKLZ010072951.1, on the reverse strand, counting down.
CAACATAATGTGCATTTCACTCTGTTTCTATTCTATTCTGTTCTATTCACAGGACTTTATGAATCTTGGGAAGCCTATCTGATTGCAGTTGGTATTTTGTTGCTGGTGGCTAATGTAGCCATTTCATTAGGTAACATATATGTCATTAAAGTATAGTTGTATAACATATATGTCATTAAAGTATAGTTGTATAAGTTAATTGTAATGTTTTCCCCTCTGGGCCTTGAGTATGGCTACTAATGAGATTGAATAGATCAACACCAAATTGTAAATGATTTCATTTGGTGATGTATATTTCAAAAAAGGTTTGTATTCTCTATGCCCTCTTCTTTCCTAAAAGTTTTTTTTTTCAATAAAATGTTGACTGTTTCTTGTTTTGTAGGTTACTTAATCTCAACAGTGTGTGGGTCAGTGACTGTTTCATTAGCTGTAGCACCACCACTTCTAATTCCCTTCATGTTGTTTGGTGGACTGTTTGTAAACAATGGGTAAGCTTTCACCAAGCTATTGTTTGGTCATCTGTTTAGCTATGATGGAACTGTGATTATGATGAGTTTAAGACCGCTCGCTTTCCCCCTTTGGGCTTGAATGTTATAATTTTCTGTGTACAGGGAACATCTGAATATTCTGAGCCCTTTCAATAAATCATCAAACTACAAAAATGTTATGTCCTAAAATTTTTTTTAAATTTGGAATACTTCAAGCAAATCTCATTAGAGGTTTTAATGTCATGTGATTTATATTTTATAGTTTGCCAAAAGGTCTGTGCCTCACCATTTCATATTTATATTCAGTTGCCTGAATCAGAAAAAACAATCTATGACTTGGCAGAGTTTATGTTTCCAATAATCATGCCAAACCATTTTAATACATGGATATGGATAGGATGAAATAATCTTATTTAAAGAATTTCTGCAGTTTATAAGATAAGATAAGATTTATTATCTGAAGTTTACAGTGACATGTAACAAAATTGTATTTAAGATACGACTTTTATCCAGAAAATGTTTTTCTAGAATTCTATTCTCAGTCAATCTTTTAGTGGGTCAGTCAGTTGACATCTTTTTTTATTAGGTCACTGTCTTTTTAAATGTGTTTTGTATTTTTATAAAGTCAAGAGTTATTTAAAAAATGTTCTTTTTTTTCTCTTTAATTTAGAAATATCCCAGTTTACTTCATATGGCTTGAATACCTTTCTTGGTTTAAATTTTCTAATGAAGTATTAATGGTTAATCAGTGGAGGAACATTGATTATATACGTAAGTATGTTAAAGAATAATGAAAATTATAGGATTGGAAGAACTATTCTGTTGATATTAGTTTTTAGTAGTTATTCAATAATAATGCATCTTTCAAAGTTATAACTTCTTTTTATCAAATTTGTTTTAGCATGTCCCAACATTACGATTCCCACACTTCCTCCCAACATAACGACCCCTCGTGTACCCAGCATCCCTCAGTGCCTTTATCATTCAGGGAAAGATGTCTTGGACTACACCAGTTTCTCAGAAGTAAGTAGATGTAGAAGTCATGGTCCCACAAAGTGACATATTGAGTTCAGCTTTTTGTTTTGATGCAATGTTTCTTGTATGACAGACAGGGCCGGTCCTAGCAATTGCGGGGCCCTATGCGAAACTAATTGCCCGGGCCTAGTGTGTGTGGGAATAAGGGTAATAATAAGTAAAAATTAAGATTTTGTATACGAAAAAAAACAACTTTGAATGGTATTCATTCTTTACTAAGTTAAAAATTGCGGTCTGTACTTTACAAACCTTGTAACCAATGACATATTAAAATGCCAGTGAATATACAAGTAAATAGTCTAATTTTCTGGAGATTTTAAAATGTTTTCAGGAGATTTTAATAATTTCAGGAGATTTTCAGGGATTTTGTGTATAATTTTTGCAATTTAATAATTACACCTTGAATTAGCGCTGGGCCTAAATATTTCATTAATAGCTTTACATTTGATCTTTGCTTGACTTAGGACAACCTTGTTCTAGACATCATCCTTCTGGTTGTTTTACAAGTGGGATTCCGCTTCTTGTCAATAGTTGCACTCTTCATACGTGCCAGGAGATCAAAAGAATAATATACAACACTTTGAGACCATCCAGTTAATACTCAGACAACTATTGTGGCTTTTTTTGAGCTACAGACTTAACAACCACGCCAAGATATTTCTTTTGATATACAACTCAAAACTGGAGAGAAAAAGATGCACACAAATTATTGGTAGTGATGTCTATAAATAGAAATCAGCAAAAAGAATGATTCAGAAATTGTATTAATTATAATTGTTCTTCATTCTTCCCTAAGCTCTCTTTTTGTCCACTTTCTTTCATTGTGAATATAAAAGTCAATTAATTTGTCAAACATTGTTTCGTTTTTTTTATGTGATGTGGGTGTGGGCCTTAAATAATAATTCAACTTCAGCCTACCCATAGTTGAACAATGTAACTCTTATTTATATGCAATCTTTGATCTAGAATTAGTTGCTATAACAACTTTTAGGAGCCTGGTGGCTGATTAGTAAAGTGCTAGGTTCCATACCCAGGGATCCCGGGTTTGAATCTGGGTAAAGACTGACATTTTTTTATTTAGGGATTTTAAGGGGGCCCCTAAATTTACCAACTCTAAAGGGTGTCTGAAATTAACTGGGAAAAATAAAGCATTTGGTTGTTTTGCTGGCTAAATGATAGTCTTGTTAACTCTTGGCCATAGAAACAGATGACCTTTACATCATCTGCCCCATATAGATTGGAGTACTTTATTTTACTAACAATTTTTAGATACTTTTGTTTTATGCTTTGGATGTTCCTTCAAAAAGGAAGGCTCTTGCATTCTAGTCCAGACCACCTTCATAATAGGGGATGGTAGTGGGCAGGGTTCAAAACTAAAACCACATGACCAGGTAGCCATTTTTATATAATAGCACAAACTTTTGTTCTATGCCTCTCTAAATTAAATTTATCTTAGACTTTTAGAACGAATGAAAGTATTGCAACAGTTAGGTTTAATATGATTGATGTGCAAATAAAAGTGTTCTATTATGAACTACTTGGACAGGGATCCCAAAACATTGTTTTACTGTTCCTGTAAAACTAATATTACTAAGATTTAAATCTTGATGGCTATGTTACATTTTGTAGTTGCAATGCTCTAGCCAATACTTAAACTGGGGGTAATTGTTATATTTTTGTTTTGTTTTTGAGTCAACTATTTTTGCTTTGATATGTGTACATGTTCAGTTTTATTATACATGCATATATATATATTTGGGGCTAAATATTGTTTTATTTACATATGCTGACCATATTTTGTTTTAATTTAAATTACATGTATATAATAAAAACAAGCGTCTATACTAGGAGCTAGAAATTTGAAAACGTCTTATGCATTTCATAGTTATTTTAAATTTTAACAAGGCAAACTAATGAAAGTGAAAAATGAATTTTTCATTAATGATGTAATATTATAGCATTACATCTTTTTTTATCACAATGATTTCATATACTCTACTTTCCCTCAATATTTAGTAGCCTCCATCAGAGAAAGATGCTCTATGGCAGGGGTTCTCAACCTGTGGGTAGCGACCCCCTTGGGGGTCGATTGAGTATTTGCCAGGGGTCACCTAAGGTCATAAAAAATATGGATTGTTATTTCTACTATTCTATTTTTGTGTGTGTGTGTGTGTGTGTGTGTGGGGGGTTGCAGAAGAGAGGGGGATTGTAAAAAGGGGTCGCTGAGCTTAAAAGGTTGAGAACCGCTGCTCTGTGGTATTTGAGCTGTCTATCACATTTAAATCTCAGAAACTAAGCAATTCTACTTTCCCTTTCATTATGCTAGAAACATGTGCAATCACTTCTTTTGTCTTCCAAGCATGTACAATTTTTTAAACAATTTTTTAAAGATTAAATATTCATATTCTGTATACCAGTTTAATAACAACATGAAAAAAAAATGTAGTTATGCATTTAAGTACCGGTGGTGTATACTATTAAATAGAAATGTAGTTTTATTGTTTTTATTATTTAAATAAAGACTATAAATCTTGTCTGTATTATGTTAGAAAAAAAAAGCTGTAGTGACAAAATTCCCTTATGCTAATAAAATGAAATCAACAAAGATTCTAGTTTTTTCTCCTAAAAGCAATAAATAAGATCATAGACTGAGAAATGACTTAAAGCCTTAATATATTTCATGGAGTTGGTTCTTCAATATATTTGACCTTAATTTGCAATGGTGTTATGTGGCCAGTAGAGTTTACCTTCTCTTCCAATCAATACAAATGAGCACTAAGATTAGTAACGTTATAAAACTTCAAGACACTGAAGACTTGATCATTTAATGCTGTTGTTTAGACTAACTATTTCATTCTTTAGAACATTTGCAAAAAAGAAAAACGCATAAAACGTAGTTGGATTTTTACCTTTTGGTAACACGTTGAAGCATGAAATGGGCACACTAAGCTAGGTGCATGGAGGTTATTGTTTTGTATTGATATCTCATATTTCTTGTATAAAATTATGTATGCTCAGTTTGAACACTTCTAAATAGGCTTATATCTTGTTATTTTCTTTGAAGAGTGAGGCTAATGGAAGAATAAAGTTCCCCTTTCAGACCTAGTGGTCTATAGGGCAGATGATGTAAAGGTCATCTGATTCTGTGGCCCACGGTTAACGAGGGTGTCATGTGGCCAGCACAACGACCAACCGCCTTTACTTTTCCCCAACTAATGTCAGGTACCCATTAGAGCTGGGTGGACTCAAGGGCGCCCGAAAATCCCGAAATAAAAATCCCAGCCTTCACCAGGATTTGAACCCGGGACCTCCAGTACGGAAGCCAAGCGCTTTACCGCTCAGCCACCGCGCCCTCAATGGAAGAATAGCCTCATCCCAATGTTTGACCAAATGGTCGTCATTTTAATTTTTATTAAAATAGTAAATATCTTTTTTTTTTCTAAATGCTGCTAAAGTCATACATCTGCTAAAGTCTTGGACAAATTATTGAACTTACTTTTATATACATAGGCTACCTTTTTATAGGTTACATATTACTTATTTTTGTTTCTGAGACTTATAGATAGGATTTATACATTTCTCTTGTATTGTGTAGGTCTGTACTTTTATGTGAAATGTCGTCACTGTTTTTAAATGAAAAAAAAAAGTCCTTATAATCACAACACATTTTCATTAGGACTCTATAAACTAGTCTTAGTCTTAATAATGCAGTACAACAAGATTAAGTTTTGTGACTTTTCGTTATACCGAATTTTTTTTTACTGCTGTCCGTTATATTAACATAGATCTGTGGTTTTAACGTTATATATATACGCCAAGATTAATGTGTATAGTTTTAAATAGCAGCGCTCAGACTGAGATGATACACTCATGTCTGCTTCCTTCTGTTTGAACAAGTAACAGAAGAGATGGAAAGACTAAACTATGGAGATGAGATGATGCAGAGAGATGCATTTACATACAGACGAGTGAATAAACAGGCGGGAAACGTATTAGACATGCGAGCAGATTTGATTCTATACTACTAAACTAAACTAAACTATGGCCACCGTCAGTCGCGAAGCGACTATGGATCATCTCATTTCCATGAGATGAATGCCTGGGCATAAGCTGTGGTCGGAACGATGTCGCCCACACCAGTGGCGTAGCAAGGTACCCGTGGGCCCGGGTTCAAGAATGTGCTGATGGGCCCCTACCCCCTCCATATGACAAATATTTTGTGTGACAAAGAAATTCAGTAGTTTGTATAAATCGATATATTTACTAAAATCATTCCTATGTAACACAGATGACAAAAAAAAAAACATTTTAAGACCGTGTTTAAGTACCATTTAGCACAGTGAATATAATGTGCAAGCGGCTGCTTTTGTTGAACCAATAAGCTAAAGGGCCTACCTGAAGGCACTAGTGGATCCAGAACTTTGGAGTTCTGAGCCTAACCCTAAGCATAAACGCACTTACAGTATATATATTAGAATTAAAAAATAAAGCATTGTATTTCAACCTTCGTCGGAAAAATATACACATACACACAAAAACAGCTACGTTGAGACCTTTCCCTTGACAGCTAGTAGGTCTGTTGAAGAGCTGCAAGCCCTTCCAGTGAGATCCGGGGCGAAGCCCCGACGCCGAAAAGCGTTTTCTTGTATTCTGCACTGCAGAAATGCAGTCCCCTGACATCTACAGCTCAGTATTCATCCTATTAAAAAATGAACCTTTGGATATTTTTTTACTTGAAAAATATTTTAATATAAATTTACATGCCCTTACTACATTTCAAATACAACCGATTAGTTCCTTGAAAAGATAAGATACCCCACATATTTAGATTAATAATAATAATAAGGCTTGTCTTCGAGTCCGAAGATTAGTGAGGAATACAGTATTTCCCGTGGCTGCGCATCTTTGAGGATTTCCGCCGAAAATAGATAATTCGAAAAAAAAAACAGCCATGTTGAAGCTTTTTTCATGACAGCTAGGTGGTCTGGGCGAGATCTGAAAGCTCTCCCAGTGGGGCCCGGGCGAAGCCCCGACATTAAAAGCGTTTTCTTCACTCTTCACTGCAAAAACGCATTCTCCTGACATCTACAGCTCATTATTCATTCTATTAAAAAAAGAACCTTTTGAATAATGTTTTACTTGAAAAATATTCTAATATGAATTTACAGGCCCTTACTACAATGCAAATACAACCCATTTGATCTTTGAAAAGATAAGATACTCCACATAGATTAAGACTTTGAGGATCGCCGCAGAAAAAAAAATATTCGAAAAATACATTTAAAAAAAACGCTCATTTGTAAGTGGTACATTTTGTTCAATAGGCATGTTTGTTACTTTGCTTTGTTACAGAACTATAATTCAAAGCTCTAAACAAAAAAAAAATCGGAAGTGGGAAGAGAAATTAAGTGGGCCAATTAGATTCAAGTATATTTTGTCATAGTCCCAATTTTTTATACAATAGAAAAATATCCGTACGTGTAAAGGTTGGAAAAAGGTGACTAGGAAAATAATATTTAGGTTCAGAACTCTTCTCAATCGTTACACTGTGTAAAAAACATAGGTTAATGTTTTGATGGTAATATGATGTTTAATATGACGTTTAGGATATTTTAAGAAAATTATATTTTTGAACCATTTTTTTATTTACATAACTAAAGTGTAGGACAGGCCAGAATTGGACATTAGACATGGGACCAGGCGATATAAAACCCCTACGCGCCATGCATTGCGTATTTTTAGAGTTCAATAGGTCTTCTGCTATTTGAGATATGGGGCCCTATATATAAGTCCAGATATTGTATGTAATTACTAAATATTTCTTATAGGCTCTAAGATAGAAGTTATGTTGTATAGAGATAAATTGGGCCCCACCCCCATGGTTGTTTACACCATCGGTGTGGGCCCCTAAATGGTCGTGGGCCCGGGTTCATTGAACCCCTTCGCGCCATGGATGCTACGCCACTGGCCCACACATCAGTTCCCCCCTCTCCACGCAGCTGATGTATCCAAAGGAACGGCAGTGCCGATACAGTTTGGGGTCAGCAGCGTCGCAGGTTCTGCCAGAGTGTAGCACTGGGTGCTGCAAACTGCCTTAGGGTCGCAAGCTCCTGATTTTTCCTCAGGGTTGACTCCCGAAGCCTTTCCCTTGATTGGGTATAACTGCAAGGCAGCAGAGGTTTGAATTCAGAGTTTTCCTTCTCCTAGGTGGGTAGCCAGCCATGGCTAACGAGCCCCTCCTGCCCGAAGCTTACTGGTTAAGGCGCCAGTTTCTCGCCTGTGCCCCTTCTTCTGATTCTATACAGAAAGGCGGGAAATGCTTGAATGAAAAGATAATGAAAAGAGTTAAACTATTGTAATTCCTTCCAGTCACATTTCGGTTATCCTAATTCTTGTCAGCCTCATATCTAGCCGAAACTAGGGGGACTATTTTGTAGATTATATGTTTTCATTTCTCGGCATCATATTCAAAGACCGCATCACAAACCAAGAGACGGGGTCATTGCAGCGATCGGAGCCCATGATGACCTGCTAACTACTGTGAAAAAACGCAAGCTTAAAATCTATGGCCATATTACAAGATCTTCGGGGCTCGCAAAGACCTTCCTTCAGGGAACAGTACCGGGAAAAAGAAAAAGAGGCAGACAGAGAAAGTGATGGGAGGACATAATAAAAGAATGGACGGGCCTGACATTATAAGAGGCTCTAAACAGGGCAAAGGATAGAGAGGAATGGAAAAAGACTGTCAAGTCTTGCTTGGTGCCCCAACGGTCCAATCGACTAAGAGATATGTAAAGGTTATTGTAAATTCTTGGTTGTTTATTTTAAAATATTTGCATACTAATAGGGTTCAATTAACGTCCTCTTACGTCAGCGGTTCTCAAAACTTTTATCTCGGCCTCCCCTTTTTACAATTCTTCACGTATTCGCGACCCCAAACAGTAAATCATTTTTGTTTATAAGTATGATGTTACAAAATTATAATTGTATGCCTAATGGAATGATCTGATTTGCATTGCCAAAGCTTATTCACGGCACAACATGTCATTATAGTCTTGAAATATATATTTCTCCTTATTATCTGATTACAAATAAAAGAAATAATTTATTTATGGCGTGCGCTTATGTGCATTTGTATTTCATAGTTACATTCCACACATATTTAAACTTGATAGCTAACAGGCTGTTTTGAGAAATAAATATAGTATTGCAAATGGAAGAAATAGGTGCAACACAGACAAATAGAAACATAACTGCAAACGTTTGATCCAGATTTGTGTAATTAAAGAGAAACGTTGAGCAACATTCAGTCTCTTCTCAATTTTGACAGATGACTTCCATGTCTCACATGCATTTGTTGCAGTTGGAATGACGATTGTGTCAAAATTGAGAAGAGACTGAATGTGGCTCAACAAAAATGGTTGAGACAGATTTTGAGAGTCAGTTACACAGATCGGGTCTCAAACAAGGAAATCCTATGCCGAACTGGGGAGTCGAACACTTAGTGAGGTTGTGACAGAACGTCGCATGAGGTTTGCGGGACATGTTCTACGACAAAATGAACTACGCATACCAAGAATTGCGATGACATAGAGGCCAACGAGGAAAGTGCAAACAGGGACGTCCTCGTATAACTTGGCGTCATACCTTCATGTAGGACCTCAGAACAGTGGACAAGAGGTGGGTGGATGCTTCAGACAAAGTTCACGAATTACAATTAACATTTATGGATGTCTTTATTAACCTTTTTTAAAACTGATTGTGAAGTAGATTTGGAAAGTAGCAGGAAATGTTGTCCACATACACAAATGTATACACCTTCACAGAAATTATCATTTTATCTTTTTGCCAGGTTCAAAGTGATTTCCCTCCTAGATAGCAGATAAGACTTGAAGCATGTAAATATTATTTTCGTTACAAATGAGATACTTTAAAAAAAAATATGTATTCCCGCTTTAACTAATGGGGTAGGCAGAGGAAACAGAGGTGTATACCTACGAGTGTCCAATATCTGCGGGGAGACAACTGAAATTCACTTGAACTACATGGAGAAGCTAGGAGTCATTACGTTCGACAAGAGTTTCTTACCAGAGCGCTACGGGAAGCCCTTGGAGTTCATCCAAGGTTCATGTTGTCCGATTCGTTATGGATTTCTAAACAAAGTTCACTAATTAAAATTCAAATTTATGGATGTCTTATTCAACCTTTTTAAAACGTGCATTATTTAGTTCATATATTACGGATATTTCACACATTTTAATATCAAAATGTTAAATAAATATTTAACCTCTCCATATAAAAAAAATACTTAACAAACACCTAAGTGCTAGCAATCCCTTTAAGCTCAATGACGAAAGTTCACATATCTGCATTAATTTAAACTTTTGTTCAAATATCTGCTGGACAATTAAAATGTTGGAAATCTATTCTGAATCAGTTGTCTTCTTTTCAACATCTGTTCTCAACAAACAATGTATTTAGTGAATCCCTATAGAAAAGACTTAGCATGTGACAAGTTTTACATGTTAGAATGGGAAAAAAAAAGTTGTATTTATAAGCGACCCTAGACAAATTGCAAATAAACCCCCAAGGGGGTCTGTAACGACTATTATTAGTTACATTGCAACGCGAATGTCGTATTTCAGTTGACTGGTGCTGTAAGCTTCTTCTGGCTTGTGTTAATGTACTTTAATGCGCACTAGATTGGCTAGTGCGTAGATATATCTAACAATAAGTCCTCGACTTCTAAGACAGCACATACGTAAAATAATCACTGAATTCCCATGTAGCAGACATCATATTTATTAGACAATAATAAGATAACAATGATAATAAAGGCAATTCCAGCCATCACAATAAGAAATTGATACAATACATCGAAGTCCAATATGAATTAAAGATTTCACTAAGTCCACAAGTATTTCAAAGTACAACTTATTTAACAAAAATATCATGCTCCTTATCCCTAGGAGTCTGGGAAACAACTGACTTCTGTCAGCTGGTCAGCTACTCAGCTCATCAAAAAACTCGTGCAAAAAGCACGGACTTAGGTGAAGTGATTTCCAATCACTATATACAACAATGATTCTCAAACTGGGCTGTGACAGGGTCGCGCCCTACAGGTTGAGAACCTCTGTCGTACGTGGAAGGAAGAAATAAAAAAAAACAATTATTCTGAATATATATATATATATTTTTTGCAAACATTAATTATGAAAACTAGTTTTAGAATGATTCGAATGAACATGGATGGTTCTAAGTCTCGGCAAGCTTTGTATTTTGATATCTTTCAAACTTTGAACAGCTGTTTACGTCGGATCTTGGAACAGTGGCCTCGACATATTTACCGACCACTTTCAACTCAAGGGACAGCACTGGTAAAATGTCAGTTGCAGACGATTTCAAGTATGGACCAATCATTACTATTCTACTCGACATCTTAAAAATTTACTCGGAATGGACTACAATAATCCACATTAGCATCGCTACTATAGCAATAACGATATAGATGCAAACACAGACAGAAGTCGATGGCGTCATTCATTATTGAGTTTGGTCATTGGTGAGGTCTGTCTGTGTCGGTTATCAGGCTGGTCTGTAATCGATGACTTCAGTCTTTGGTGAGATCATTCATAATTGACTTCAGTCATTAAAGAGGTTATTCTTAAGTGAGCTCAGCCATCGGTGAGTTCAGTCATCGATAAGGTCAATCATTTGTGAGGTCATTCACATGTGAGATCAGCAAATGATGAGGTCATTGGTGAGGCCAAGATGGACAAATGACATTGATATTTTTATTAGTCGATAAGTCAAGAAAGACCATCGGTATGCTGTCGCTGTGTGGACTTCTTTTTACAAAGCTTATATCAACACAAAAGTCTGATAAAAAAAGTTTGTACACGTTATTAGATCAAGTGGAAGTTTTGTACGATTATTTCTTGTACCTGACAAAAAAGAATCAATAATTACAAAAAAAGCAAAAAAAAAAACAAACTAGTAGATTAACCATGGATTAACTAATAAATTATCTTGCTTTGTATCGAACTGGAGAAAGAAGTAATTGACAGCTGTACATTTGTAAGTTCAATTATTCCCATTGAGCACCGAAATCGTATTCATGTAATACAACTTTTTTTTTATGCATTTAAAAAGCGATCACGCTAACATTCACTCCCCCCCCCCCCCCCAACAGTCTTTCCTACTGGTCCAGACAAGTTATAGGATCTTAGTGCATTGAGAAAGCTTAAAAATTGACCTAAACGAAAACAATTGGTAAAAAAATTTCTTATCGCACAGATTTATTATTACTAGTCTACATTTATAAAAATATAAGTAGATGAGTGTATCTATACTAATTGATACAATTACATCTAATTAAAATTTTTTTTTTGAAAAAAAAAAGGTATTTCTTTTTCAAATATACTTTTCTTGTTTTTCATTTTTAGTAAGTCCATTTCTAGTGGCCATTCACGTGCAGTAAAATACATAACCACATATCGTCTGGTATGCGACCCATTCATTATCAACCTAGCATACTCCATGAGATTTGGTACACTTAAAGCAGGGCCGGTCTTAGGCCACTGCAGCCTATGCGGTCGCAGTGGGCCCCGCGCTTTCATAGGCCCCGCGCTAATTCAAGGTGTAATAATTAAATTGCAAAATATATACAAAAAACTCCTGGAAATCTCCTGAATTTATTAAAATCTCCTGAAAACTTTTAAAAATCTCCAGAAAAATAGACAAAATTGTCATTTGTTGGTGTCATTCATTGCGAAAACGCAAATCCTACGCGCGATAAAACAAAAAGCATTGTCAGCTTTCATATAATAAAATGTAGTAATCTGGCGAATTTTTACCTTAATCGGAAGTTCTAATACTTTTTTTTTACTTTTATAGTCACTGGCACATAAATACAAGGATCGTAAAGTACAGATCGCAATTTGAACTTAGTAAAGCCGATTTTTTTAATGATACAAAATCTTCACTTAATATCCTTATTACCACACAGACTAGGCCCCGCGCAGCCAGTTTCGCATAGGGCCCCGCTATTGCTAGGACCGGCCCTGACTTAAAGTCTGTATTAAAAACATTCTTCATTCTCAGGTCTGTTTTTTCTTTAATCAGGCATACAACACATGCTCTAAAGACACTTTTGATGTTAGAATATGTATTAATAGGAATGAATTATTCTTTACAATGAAACGGATAATATTACGCGAACTGCACCAATGAGTCTACGAATTAGCTAATTAGGTGAGTGGTTTTTCCTGTTATTATATGTTTGAAGTCCGCAGACGTTCAGTAGAAGATACCACATCTAAGAAGTTTGAAAACGTTTAATTCAGCATGCTTTATTTCAAACCCAGGCCAATCCATGCATGAAGAAATTAAAGCAGTTCATCTCAGAGCTAAAGAGTGCAAGGTCTAGTGTCTCTTCGGGACAGACATTAGGAGCTTAAGACTTTAGCAGAGTTTAATTCTCTAATTACCATGCACGACTTGATTAAAGTAAGTAAAGTGTCCCCTTCAGTCGCCTTCAGACCTTGTGATCTATGGGGCAGATGATGTTAATGTCATCTGTTTCTTTGGCCAACGGTTAACAAGCAGGGTGTTATGTGGCCAGCACAACGACTAACCACCTTTACTTTCCCCAACTTAGACTTAAGTCAGGTATCCATTAGATTGGGTGGACTCAGAGGCGCCCTAAAAATCCCGAAATTTAAAATCCCAGTCTTTACCGGGATTCGAACCCAGGACCTCAGGTTCGGAAGCCAAACACTTAACCATTCGACCACCGCGCCCATACGACTTGATTAACGGGACACAATTTTCTTTTGAAGAAGCGGCCAAAAGTTTGTACACTTTAAATAACATTATTTCTCCCACACCCAATATTATATCAACCTGAAATTTTGCACAATTATTTTTTTTTACCTGGTAACACGAGAATCAACAACAACAAAAATAAGCCATTAGTTAATTAAATATTGTTAATTAATAATTTTGTTAATTATCAAACAAGGAAAGAAACCGTACTTGACAGACGTCTTCTTCTTCTTCTTCTTCTTCTTCTTGACAGTTGTGCTATGAGTTGAATTAGTCTCCTTAAGAAGGCTTGAGCCCTAAGTTTGAATTCAAGTACAAATATTCTAATTTTTTAAACGATCACTGTAGGATTCTCACAGATACCCCTTCACCCACCCTCCCGTTTCCCAACAGGTCCAGACAAACGACAGGATTAGAGCGCATTGAGAAAGCTAAAAGCATGAAATTTCTCTAAACATAAACAATTGATAAGAATATTTCTCATTGTACAGATTTATCATTGATAGTTTAGAATCTAGATCTATTACAAATTTAATAACATGGCTGATTCAAATTATTTTTAAAAGTATTTTGTTTCAATTTTCTCCTTGTCATTGGGTGAGATTAAAGTGGGTCACGAGACTAAAGACTCGACTGGGAAAGAAATCAAATACGTGCAGTAGAGATAGTCGAGTAACCAACTAGACAATTCACAACTTGAAAACAAAGACTCACAACAATTAGCTTCTAAGTAACGTCCCCTTTACTCCTTCGTATTTCTCTTTAATTTTTCTCCCTTCGTAGACATTTCGTGATAAAACATCATTTTCCGTTATGCGGAGAATTTTTTTTAAAGATCCAATGTTAGAAGGTTAAACATTTTTTACGACTTTTTTTTTCTAGTTCACTATAGTATCAGATAAGTATCAGTTTTGTTGTTCTGTACGTGTCTGTATGTGTTTATATGTGCGTGTGTGATGTATGGCTAAACCTTATCCATTGTCTGGTGATGTTCCAGGGATTGAGATGATTACATGTCGACATGTAACAACCAATAAACACGCCAGTAGTTTGAGGAAATAAGGTACAAATGTGAGTTTATCTTCCACTCTCAGTCTACTTACCGGAAGAAAACGATTGAGAGCAATGATTTTATCTTTTATTTTACAAAGCTTATATTAACTCTGTCTGTTTTGTTAAAAAGTTTGAACTCGTTATTTTCTCCGACACCCAATCTCTGATCAAATTTCGCACCATTAGTTTTTTTTACCTCACAACACAATCAATGAAACAAATAAACAGATAGCTCATTAAGTATTGTGAATTAATTATTTTGCTTAATATCGCGAGCAATGGAAAGAGATTGTACTTGACAGAAGCTAAATTAGTTCCCTTTTTATAGGTCGTCGTCTGAGGCTTAGTGAGCACAAACATGAAATAGAAACAATAGAGAACTGTACAATCTTCCATGTTCATATGTTTTTCGCTAGCAGAATGGTTACCGTGTTGGCTTCAGAAGCCTGAGTTTGTTGTATTGTATAAAAGAGATTATTTCCAAGGCAAATCGAAAGGAATGGAGAGGAACGGTAAACAGTTAAACTGGTGATGAAAGTGTAATATGAAGGACAATAGAAAATTAGTGTTACTATGCGTGCCAGAATTGGAAATACAAAGAAATCAATAGACTAAACAAGAGTCCTACAATCATTCATGACGACTTAAAAAGAAGTTTGTTTTTTTTTTAAGCAAGAAAAGAAATGGATTATGTCTGGGCTAGTGAAAAGGAAGAGAGGGGGCTGACACGGTGCCCAGAGAAAACATGATGATTTTCAAAAGAAAATTATAGAGTGACATTCAAGTATGGTCAAGAGCTATAACTTTAAATATTTCCCTTTAATTTTTATTATTATTATTTTTTTTTGAAAGTAAACCTTTGTTTTCGTGATTTCAAATCCATAATTTGTAAGATGAAACATTCACAGAGTGATAGGAACATTGTGGAATTATCTTTAGACTTTTAAAATCAAAGTATTCTCATTTCACTTTGCATGATTAAAGAAAAGAACATTAAAATAGCTATAAGAAAAAATAAATATGTGAAAAAAAATAAATTACTTTTTAAAAATGTATTAATGAAAAATAAGAATTTCTATTTTAATCTGCTTTCTCAACGGATCAATATTTCTGCATAGCTCGAACTGAAAGTACCGTGCTTTAAGAAATGTCTTCTATAAACTCTCATAAGTTTCTCTTGTTCTGTTCTTCATTATCCCGCCAAATTTGTTTTTAAAAGGAACAAGTGTGAAGTCACTAAAACTTCCCCTCGCTTGCATCATCAATAACCTCTGGGCTTTCATATTATGTAGCCATATTTTAAAACTAAACTCTTTGACCTAGTTTAGTCCAGCCATTTTCCTCTTTTTAATGAAATGAAATGCTTATTTACAGGAACACACCATCATACAAAGGAACCAATGAATTGCAATGATTTTGGTGTATCCGTTGTACGTAGAAAAGAAAGTGTTGATAAGTTATGTAACCTTCATTAGCGGATTCGCTCGTCGATGAACGTTGCTGTAAATAGCGCGTTGAACTGTGCAACTCATTTATAACATAGAGCATTGTTCGCCAAAAAGATACAAGAAAAACAACAACTAAAGAAGCAGCTCGGCTTTGTGAAATTTGGTTGAATGAAATACTTATATAGGTTGAATAGTACAAGTCACTTCAACCTCCTTGACCAAGATTGCCAGTCAGGGACCATTCAGAACATTTTGAGAGAGTAGTCTTGTCAGTCTTAACCCAGGATTCTCTGCAGGGCCGGCCTTAGGTAATTGGAGGCCCCAGGCGAAGTGAATTGAGTGCCCCAATATGAAATAGAAAGAAGAAAAATTAAGGCCGAATAAAAAGCCTTCTTTAATCTAGATCAACAAGTATATGACAGACAAAGCACGATTTCCCTAGCGTCTAATTGGCGTTTCTTCCTAAAAATATTCATACAGATATCATGGACCGATTGTTTTGTTCAGCTCAATCCAAGAGCTGATAGCGCGAATGTGCTTCATAGACGATTCATAATCACCAGACTAGAAATAACGTTTCAACTTTTCAGCAAAAGGAAGAAACAGTGGTCCTGAAACATAAGTATTCTAACAACAAGATCTAAACATTTGCGAATTAACTCTCAATCTCAGTAAAGACTTAGAGCTAGGCTAGTAGTCATAGAGTTCTGCTATGTTCAAGATTTGATCCATTTGTTTCGCAAATCAGAGGACCAAGGCGGGTGTCTAAATAGCCCATGCTTTGGGCCGGCTCGGCAGTTACATTTGTCTGCTTGTCGCAGGATTTGAACTCACAGGCGCAATAAAAAGCATCAGGATTCAAGAAAGGGAAGATGTATATTAGTTACTTAAACAATGTTCCACGAAGAAAGGGAAGATGTAAATTAGTTACTTTAACAATGTTCCACGATGTGTCATTCACTTTGTATGATTATATGCAGCTCAATGAAAACCAAAATTGAAAACAAACAAATAAACATCTCTCTCTTTCTCTCATTCTCTCCATTCTTTATACAAGAAGAAACTCCTCCCTTTCGCTTTGTAGGAGGCATTATTTTATGTTTTAATTAACCTCGTAAATTTATCTCCCGTGTGTTTGTTCTCACCGCGGGGAGTATGTCACTCGATTTTCAAACTTCACCTCATTTTAAGTGCGGACAGACAGAATCTATTTCCGAGCCAAACACCAAGTAATAAAATCACAGAGACAACATCCAAGTCTTGCAAGACAATTCACAGCTTGCCTTCAAGGCTTACTGACCTGAAAAGTTTAAACTTACAAAGAAATGTAAAATAAATAAAAGGTCAAGGGTCAAGGTAAAGAGATGACGTTGCACATAGAGGTGATAGTGAAGTCAAGGGAACTAACTTCGTGCCGGTGTCTCCATTAATTTGTTTAAATGTGGCGTTGTAAATCAATAGAATGATGGGATTGGGTCAGTCTAAATGACAGGTGAGATTGTCATTGGTGTTGTTGATAAAAAAAAGATAATTAACTTATGGGTCAAGGACCGTCAAGACTTAATTGACGCAGCAGCTTAGTATTTTATTACCTATACGAGAAATTCGCAAGTATGGACAAAGGTTATTCGGAAAACAGGATAATGTTGCACAAGAAATACGAAAAACTAAAAGATTTGTAACTGCTATAAACTGTATCTAATTGAGAGAACAAGTTGGAACAAACACAGTTTCGAGTGAGCCACCGTCCGATAGGCGCGTATTTCGGGCGGTGGAGAGAGAACTTTGATACGAGGTGCCGCCATTGCATGGAAGACGATGAGACCGTAGACCACATTCTGCACGAATGTCGGGTCTTGCATGAAGGACGATTGGGACCAAGTGTTGGAGAAAATACTGGTGCATGTACGACATTAGGGTTGTCCTTGTACGGGGATAAGGCGACCTTAAGATTCACTGCTCGCTTCCACCCAAATCCTTATGTTGCATTGAGGGGCCCTGGACCCATGGTTGTGTGGGCCCGGGTTCATTGAACCCCTTCGCGCCATGGATGCTACGCCACTGGAAAGAGATACTGATGAGCCAGAAGTTTGCAATGTTTAACAACAGATATCTGCTATTCCCTTGGTACCCGATAACTCAAGATTTATTTATTAATTTTTTAAAGTTTAGTACATAGATATGTCGTGTCAGAATACGAGTCATTTGTCATCCATATCTCATTGTCCTGGGGGATTTTTATCATCATAAACATTTGCCAAGCCTCATAAACATTTGCCAAGCCTCATAAACATTTGTCAAACACACAGTAAATACAAGAAACTAAAGCGAAAAGAAACGTTTAAGGTTAGAGTCAGAGAAGACAAAAGAGAGAGAGAGAAAGAGAGAGAGAGAGAGAGAGAGAGAGAGAGAGGGAGTGTAGGTGTGGAGGAAGCAAGGAGGTAATAGAGGGGATGGTCAGAACACAGCAATAAAGTCCAGGCTAGAAATATGTTTTCCCCCAATCATCTCAGTACGCCACTAACTCCCACATCTCTCATCATCAATTACCTTTATTGGCGGTCACACGCTTGTATGAAGATAAAAAAAGAAAAGGCCATTTGGAATTTATCTAGGTCACACTGTGAACTTTTATTCTGTTTCCGGTTGAGGTCAGTTTTGATTTCATCTCTCTCACACACACACTAACATACACACCCCCATTAACCCTTAAAGTGCTGAGCGTATTCACAATGAGTGCATACCAAATGGAATTACAATTCTGGTGTTAAGAGGCTAAACTACCACACGCATTTTAAGGGTTAACCGCTACCAACCCCTAACTAGGGAGAGGCTTGTTTGTCTTGTCAGAAATAGGTTTGGAATAGTCTGTACTCTTTTGTTTCTTTCTTTCTCTTACTCGTTCTCTTTTTCTCTCTTTCTTTCTCTTTCTCTCTCTCTCTCTCTCGTTGTCTTTCTCTCTCGTTTTCTTTCTCTCTCTCTCTCTCTCTCTCCATATCTCTCAATATATCCAATTCTCTCTGTCTATCAGTCTAGTAGGAAAACAGAATTTAATATTAACAGAAGCACGGCCTATAGTTGTTCTATTATTTATTTATTTTTTTTACTTAATGTTTTTCTTTTTACAAGTCTTTTTTTATAATCATCAATTTTATTAATTAAGCATGATTTATAATATAAACATTCTTTTTTAAAAAATTCAAATTTGTGAAGACTTAGAATCTTCACTTAATTAAATACTTAAATAGTAAAAGGTTTTCAAGTTTTCTCTAGTATACATCTTTGAAAACTTTTTTATGTAAAGAATATCGTCATCTTTGCTTCGGCGATCAGCTATTTTAAAGCATATACATAATTTTTGAAAACGAACCCCCCAAACACGCAGTCGTACAACGTAATGTCTCATTTGAAAGCACTATTCATGTATTCAAAAGGGCTTTGTAGTAATTAATGGCACAATGTGACATTGTAAACACTAAATCATTATTTACAAATACAAAAAAAAAAAACAAAAAAAAAAAACAAACAAACTCAAAACCAAATAAAATACTCAGAAGATACAAAGATACAAAGATAAAGACGCCTTTTTTCAAATTATATATACTACGACTAATTTGTAGAGGGGATCCAGCTTCTCTAGTGCTCCTAGAGTTGATTAGAGTATGGAATGGGTTGATTGAATCAGCCAGGAAAATCAATACCTAAGCAGAGTTTGTCTTAAATTAACATGCATGATTTGACTGACACACTTATACGCGATGACGTCATTATAAAATGCTAAGAAGGTGGAAAGAACGAAGCCTGAACTACTGACCCGAATGGCACAGTCCACAGCAGCCATTTCAAAACTTAAAATAATAGGGAAAGACAAAGACTTAGCTGTCACTACGAAAATCAGACTGATGTGCTCCCTGGTCATGGCCACATTTCTATATGCTTGTGAGTCTTGGACGCTGACTGCTGAGCTAGAGAGGAGGATCCTAGCAATGGAATTGAGATGCTACAGAATAATCCTAGGCATCACATTTAAAGACCGCATCACAAACCAAGAGATTAGAGACAGGATTACTGCAGCGATTGGACCCCCATGATGACCTGCTAACTATCGTACAAAAAAACGCAAGCTAAAAATCTAAGGTCTTCGGGGCTCGCAAACATCTTCCTTCAGGGAACAGTCCCAGGAAAAAGAAGAAAAGTCAGACAGAGAAAACGATCGGAAGACAACATAAAAGAATGGAAGGGACTGCCAATGTAAGACGTTCTAACTAATGCCAACGACAGAATGGAGAAAGATGGTCGACAAGTCTTGCATGGTGCCCCAACGGTCCAACCGACTAAGGGATAGGTAAAGGTAAAACTAGGAACCTCTGTAGATTACAAGATATAAGATGGGATCAAACATCTCAAATTGTCTTTTGTTTAGCTATTTCTAGTACAATTTTAACAAGTAATACGTTCTTTGCTGTCAACTATCGAAATGAACAATGGGAATATTTGCTATAGTTGAGAAAGGACTGTTTAAGAATGTTGACTTACAAAGAAAATTTATTTTTTTTCTTCTTTTTTTTTTGACGCGTTGAAGGACTTAATATTTCTTATAACAATTCTCATATTTCTTTGAAAAATAGTTCTAATGTGTTTCTCTTGGGGAAAAAGCTCCGTTTAAGTACTTTTGTGATATTGTCAACTATAGCTGTCCTATTCTTCTTCGATTGAGAGGAAGCATCATGGGACTAAAAGTGCTGGAGAAAACAAAAACTCGGAAAAAGAAACGAAAAAAAAAAAATTTGTATTTTATTTTGTGGACTAAATAAAGCTGAAATTGAAGTCAGCGGCCTATTACCTTTAGAGCGATGTGCTAAAGCAGCCCCCGGGATATAATTATTTGACAGTCCGCCACTGAACAAAGCTAAGACAACGATGATTCCCTTTGTGCTATAACTTACATTGTGAGGTAGATGTGTGAAAGTGCATTCATGCTATGTTATGTAGACTTTGGTTTCCAAGGGAACATAACGAAGTGTTAAGAAAGGAATGACCTACGGCTGCTATGTCTTCTATCTAGCTGTACTTTCAACTGATATATGTAAAATAAGCGATTTTAAAATAAGCGATTTTAATGCAGCTAAATCTGTAGACTTTTTTTTTAGAAAACCTATATTCAAATCATAAATTCATGGAACCTGAGTGAGACATAAACATGGATCAACGGTTCTAAAGATTTTGTTCCTACAAATTTTACTGTTGATTTATATCGCTGAGAAAAGAATTACTACCTCGTTGGCCACAAGGGGGAAAACTCTAGTTCGACCGCTATATAAATAAATTTAAATTTGGAAAGTGAACTATATAGGTCTAGATCCAAAATTGGACTCGAAAGCACTATCGCGTTCTGGAAAGGACTATCACGTTCGAGAATTTTCAAACATACATTAGCTAAACCATGATTCTTTTTTGGGAAGAAAGTTGCGGAAGGGTATAAAAATGTTTCTTTTTTTTATGTAACATTCATAAGTTTTTAAAAGAAAAAACAAACAATAATTTGTATAAAGTAGGTATTTTCTTTTTTTTTTTAAATATATCGATATGTTATAATTAATTGATCTTTAGGTTCAATAATAAATGAAGTGTAGATTTCAAGAGTTTACGCAGACCCGGCCAACTGATTCATATCTGGGGAGGTTTGGCGAGAATGAACATGTTAATTTGATATCGTGGTATGATAGTTATATCCCCCTGTTTATGTACTCCCAGGTTATGAATGTCAATAGTCTTGCACGTGTTATGAAGTGAATGATTTAGTCTTTGTTGAATGTGCGAGACAGTGTGTCAGTCAGTGAGGTTTTGTCCCCGGTCCAGGAAGGTTGGACAGTCGCTTCCAGGACTGGTGTCAATGTATTTATATTTCATTTATTAAAGGATTATTTATATTTTCATGTTAGTTAGAGTTAAAGTGTATCTAATAATAATTGTTCTTATCTACGTCACCCCTAATGAGCCAAGCAAAGAATAGAACTCACTAATTCACTAATTAAAAATTTATTACTATAGAATCATTCATATTCCACGTCCAAGCACGAACACTTAACTCTTTTTCTTCTAACTGACAATGCCAACGTTGATTCCACCTGAATGTTGTAAATAATTACGGAGAGAAAGAGTTAATAGAACATCCGTTTATAACAATAAATATTTAGTTGGTCTAATTTTCTGATATTTCATAATTGAACCCTAATTTGAAAGCTCTATTTTCAGCTTTTTATCTTAAACCATTTGAAAGGTACGTGATTTCTAGTGATCAGATCCTTCGTTAAGTTCCTTGGTTCCTTTTGTTTGTTTCTGTTGTTATCGTTTCCCGCAGAATGAATCCTAATCTTCGTCTGCTATTATCTGTCACGTGATTTACAAATCAAGGTCTCAAGAGATGTGCAAACAAGATGTTTATCTACAAATTGGTTTCGAGAAGCAACCGTTGAATTTCCAGAAGTGCTAAGTCCAGAAAATTAAAAATGGAGTTGTTATTCATTCTTTTATGTTGGAGAAGATAATTTTAGAAATGGAATAGATAAGAAAGAGGCGCGGTGGCTAAGTGGAAAAGCGATAGGCTTACAAACCAAGGCGTCACAAGTTCGAATACTTGTTTAAAAAAGTGAGTGACCTGAGATCGAGCTCAAGGGTCTCCTCGAGCCAACACGGTAACCACTGAGCCAGGGAGCTGCTTTGGAAAATAGATTTTATAGTTATTTACAAGCTTTTTTTTTTTTCTACAAACAATAAAGGGGATTAATTCAATCTATACCACCTTATCAGTGAACTCAAATTTCTTTCCCTTGTTTGAGAAACCAAACAAAATAATTAATTACCAATAGTTAATTAACTAATTAATTATATTTTTTTTTTAAAATTGATTCTTGTGTTGCCTTTTAAAAGGAATAACTGTGCGAAATTTTATCCAAGCTAAAGTGTGAGAGAAATAACGTATATAAACTTTTTACCAGACACACAGTATGAGTTGACCATAGCCATATATAAATATAGACTGGAAAAAGAAATTAACTTCATAGATACGAAAACATGTATATCTATTGATTTCCGAATTATGAAAAATTTAAAAATGACCATAGACATAAATAAATATAGACTGGAAACAGGAAGTAACTTTATGTAACTTGAAAAAATGTATATCTATTGAATTCGGATTTCCGAAATCTGACAAGTTGCACGATCTTCAGTCTTAGAGATTAAACAAAACTACACTTCCTCCTTATTTACAGTCACGCTAAGAGATTAAAAAAAACACTATTAAAAATATTGTAATACTTATATAGGTTATGGCTGGAATAGATATGAACACTTAACTTTTATACTGCTCATGCTGTATAGTAAAGCGCACAAATTTGCAAATCACAAATTTTCCCTTCATAAAACTCTTTTATTGGCCAGTCTATATTCATCTATGTCTATGGAGCTAACATAAGCTTTGTAAAAAAAAAAAAAAAAGAAAAGAAAGAACAGTCAGAAGAAGCGAACGAAACAAACAAGCAAAAAATAAATAATTTATTTCAACTTTTATACAATGACCTTAACCTTAATAAAGCAAATTTATTAATTTGGAATCTTTTTAAATGGAAATATTTGAGACTACATTTTTGACAAACGTCTTTTCTTTGACAAACTGGATCATGACTTGAAACCCTTTTTCTTATTTGTCTCGCTCCGTTTTGTTCCTTCTTTCTTTTTTATTTTCGTTCTTAATGTTTGTGTGTCAGATAATGAGAAAAACAATACCGACTGCCAGTGGCTCCACCTCTCGAGGAAGCGGCCCACTAGGGCGTCTGTTTTTTGTTGTACAAATCTCTTGAAGCCTCTTATTGATCCAGACGGTCGACGGGTTGTTTCCAGTTGATCACTTCTAATAAACACGTCAATTTTTTCCCCTCAAATTTTAGCCGAGGTCTTACTTAACGAAGAGTTGAAAAAAACAAACAAACACACTAAATATCTTGTCTGTATTGGTCTCAGTCCTTTATCTTCCTTCCGACTTACTTAATGAGAACACCTACTTGCAATAACGACCTAATTTCATATCACTTTTTCAGTCATTTTCAATTTTTATAGATGAACTAATTTCATTGATGCATCATTTTAAATGATGACCTATGATAATTTATTTGCAATAAGATCTTTTAGCAAAACGATAACCTTATTTTCCCTGGTGCTTTTTTTTTTTGTTGACCTACTTTCTAAGATAACCTACTGTCTATAGTGACCTAATTTTCAATATAAAACTTATTTTCAGTGACAAAATATTTTCAAAAATGACCAATTAGCAAAGAGGACTTATGATCGATGAAATATTTTTAAGGGTTACCTATTTTGATCCATAAAAAAAGTATTCTCGATGATAGCATATTAAACATTATTTGGTTCTCATCAAAATATCTCTCGCCAAAAAGGAGATAAACCGAATGCAAGATTTAAGAATATATAAGTTTTAACCAAACAAGTAATATAAAAAAATAATACTTATAATAAAATACTTATAAAAGTAAAGATATATTAGGAATAAAAATGCACATTTAGAGTCATATCTCTCAATACTGTAATATTTATTTCCCATTTTCTCTATAAAACAATATAAATAATTAAAATCTAAGTTATTTATTGTTTAATTGATTCATGTTTTGTTTCAGACAATCACTAACTATGTGAAGTTTCAACATGATCCGAGAATGTGAAGTGGGGGAAATAAGGTGTACAAAGTTTGTACCAGACAGACAGACAGACAGACAGACAGACAGACAGAGTGAGTTGACATCTTTGTAAAAAGCGCTTAACAGTTGCCTAGAATCACGTTGTTTACAGTGCCTTCGTATACAAGCTGTCATATGCGCTAATTTATGGAACGTCATTTTATTGTAAGGGTAAAAGTTTTGTTTTAATTATTCAAAATTTTGGAATTCGCCAGGGTCTTATCATTTTTAAATCCGGTCCTGATCGAATCCATTCCTCTTTTCCTACATTACTATGTAACGCCTGCCTACTCATCCTCCTTTCGATTTTGGCTCCAAGAACTGGTCAATCATTCTGATCAATCCGCAAAGGTGTTAAATATTGAGTGATATGTCGCTTCTTTTAAATTCTTCACCATTTCTTCACGAGATAGAGCAAACGAATTACAAATCCAATCAACGCTAACCTCCCCTTGACATCACTGGAGCTCGAATGTAGACATTACTTTCTCCTCTCGTCTCAGTTTTAAAAGAAACAGTGAACATATTAACGCAGCGGACTTCAATTCAACATTTCAATTTTATTGCTTTCTAAGACACAGTTTATGGGAATTTTCACCCTCATTCTGCTTCCCTCTTTCTATTTCTCCCTTACCCTTCTCTCTCTCTCTCTCTCTCTCACTCTCTCTCTCTCTCTCTCTCTCTCTCTCTCTTATGCTCTTCCTGTCATCCACTCCCTCTCTCACGCAATTTCAATTCTAAAAGGCCAAATAATTGTTTTGCTAGAAAGAGAAATGAAAACTGTCAATGAAGTGAATTGTGGATGACCTTGCCACCAGTGGTCTACAGGACATTGTTACAACATTAATGAAAAGAGCGATCAAAATAGATTAAAATGAATGATTTGGGAGAAAGGCGTGAAAAACAAAGCAAAAACAAAACGAAACAAAAAGCAATGTTTAACTGTAGTTTAAATACAAACAAGTCTAATGAATGCTGAGATATTCTAGCGATCACACTTTTTCTAATCAATCGGAACAAGTAACATTAGAAGACTAACTCAATGGGGTGCGATCTACGGAGAAGATGATGTTAAGGACATCTGTTTCTTTGACCGACGGTTAACGAGCAGCATATCATGTGGCCAGCACAACGACCAACCGCTTTTATCACCACATCTGTGTTTTACAAAGGTTTGGACTTCGCTTTTTCACTTGTTATTTCATGTGAGTCTATGTTCTTGTTAGTTAGTTGCATTAAATACACCCTCACAAGAAACTCAGACATTTTCAGAGTAATCTGTCTAAGTCAGACAGGCATCATCATACTAGACATTGTTGATGCTATGAAAAAGAGTTAAGTTCCCCTTTCAGACTTTGTAATCTCTTGGGCAGATGATGTAAAGGTCATCTTTTTTGTGTGTGGCCTTTACTTTTCCCCAGCTTATGTCATGTACCCATTAGAAATGGGTGGGCATCAGAGTTGCCTAAAGATCCCGAAATTAAAAATATCAATCTTCACCAGGATTCAAACCCGGGTTCAGAAGCCAAGCGCTTTACCGCTTAGCCACCGCGCCTCCGTGTTGATGCTCTAGAAGCCGTTTTTTTCCCCTCAAGTAATGTACAAATGTTATTGTTCTATTCCTTCTTGAACTTGTGTGTCATTATTGGTAATCAAATTGTCAACTTCTAGTCTGGCTAAAACAAAGGGCGTTAGACACGCATACTTTACTAAATGTATCGTTTATTAGCCAGACTAATTCTGACAATAAACTTTTTTTTTATTCAGATTATACTTTCGTTTACAGTAACACACAAGACAAACAGGTTAACGTATCCACGTCCAGACCATATAATACTATTGAGCAGTGAAGGTTATTGGGGGGTTGTACATAGTTCATGATTAAATACACTGTTCATTGTAATATACCTGCTGGAGTTCATAAATTAAAAAGTCATAGTTGCAGTTATAGGAGCATTAGCGATTCTTCATGTTCTTTACAAAGAGAGAAGTCCTAACATTGTTTATTGCTTTCACTGACAATAAACACACTAGTATACGACAAATC
Organism: Biomphalaria straminea; assembly: GCA_021533235.1. Classification (NCBI taxonomy): domain Eukaryota; kingdom Metazoa; phylum Mollusca; class Gastropoda; family Planorbidae; genus Biomphalaria; species Biomphalaria straminea. Next base: position 3,766 of record JADKLZ010072951.1, on the reverse strand, counting down.
ATTGTGGGAAAGATACAGGATTTTACCCGTCGCTAACTAAAAGTGGAAAATTGAGTGCGTGAAACAGGTCGCCAAGGGAGGTAATAAATAACAGGACAGCACCCACACATTTTCAAACGTGCGTGCGTGAGTGTGTTGACACCGGAGAGAGTCCAGAGCTTTTAGTCCATGTGGTAAAGAGTACTTCAAGTCCAGTTCTAGAACCTTAGTAATAGTGATGTTGTGTTGACTTAGTCCAGGAGTCAATGATTGAGGACATTCGTTGTTAAAACAGTTTTAAGGAGAGAAAAATGTTTGAAACTTAGTGTAGCACTAGACTCAGCAGCGTAGTTAGAATTAGGGAATGGGGGGGGGGATTCACCTCTTAGGGGCCCCTGCATTTTGACAATCGACATCATGACATGAGATAATAACGTAATATTAAAAGTAAAAAAAAATTTCGGACACTTATTTGGGGGACCCTTACACTGGAGGCCCGGGGGATTTTCAAATTTGGATCCCCCTACCCTACCTTAGCTACACCACTGACCATACTGCTTATTGGTATTAAATCTAGGCGTCACCGTTAGTTCTCACAAAGAATTCAAATATTAATACATGTACATTCTTTCCTAAAAGAAAAATCAAACTAAACATCTCATTACGCAATGGGGAAGTTGTGTCTTGATTGACTCTGAGTAGTAGATCATCTGCTACAACACTAAAATGTAATGACTCTGTAGTTGGACGTATAGAAGTTGGGACTAATCTAGGATGTCCTTTAGTCACGTGACGGTACATTAAAAACTTAGAACGAAAATAGCCTGGAGACAAATTAACGGCAGAGACTCACTTCAGCAGTGCTTAGGACAAGAAGTGTTGTTTTTTTTTAGTTGTAACAACTTTGGACTGTTCCCTTCTTATGGACATAATAGTTTGTACTTTTAACTAAGAGGCTTTCTTGTGTTCTGTTTCTTCTGGCATGTTACTATCGTCAGATAGTTGAATATAAAATACCAGGTACTTGAACTCGCGCACGAATAGAAGCCTAACAACAATTTAATGTACACTTTCTTCTCCCATAAAAACAAGATTTAGGAATGAATAAAGCATTTAACAAATTCAAGGATAGAATTTTCGAATAATTTTATCAATGCTTCTAATTAAAAATAATCGCATCAGTTAGTATGGAAAAACTTATATCACAGAACTTCAGCCAAGTTAACAATATTAAATGAAATGATCCAATTGACTCGACGACTGGGTTGCATACTCGAAGTGTTTACAAACTCTAGTACATTACAAACAACAACACCACTAACAAAACAAATAGACAGTTAATATAAATATTTTTAGTCACACAAAATATAGTCTGTGCACTAGATCAAATACAAATTAATTACACGATTGACTCAAAACGCGACTTCACTCCAAATATATTTTTTTAAAGTATGTATTAAAATTATTTTCTTCTTTGGCCTATTGAATGACTCAGCAAGACTAAGATACCAAAATAATTGATGCGATTTCATGTAATATAATCTAAAGTATTTTTTTTAGTATTAACACGTGGCTATGTATAGGCTGTATTATCTTCATACAAAGCTAATATTAACTCTGTCTGCCTGTCTGTCTGTCTGTCTAGCACAAATCTTGTACACTTTTACCCCTCTCATTTCGCAGTCTGGGATCAAGTAGAATGCAAAATGATTCATTGTCAATGACAGAACATGAATCTATCAAAAAAATGACAAATTATCTGATCAATTAGTTGTCGTTGATTAATTTTGTATTAAATAGTGACTAGCTAAATTTAGAGGTCTATCCAAGGGGAGATAAGCCTTGTGCAGAGAATGTGAAACTAACAAAAGATAATCAAAAACATCTTCAATTTTTATAAGCACTTGTATAACTCAGTGGCTAGAATGTCGATTTTCATCATGAGGGATCGAGACTTAGATTTGCTTCTTTCCTTTCCACTCCTCCGTTGATGATCGGTCATTAAGTTGATAGCTCTAATTAGCTGGTGCACTAAAACGAAGTAGACATATTGTATCTTTAAATATAAACTTTCGCCTTAAAAAACATATGGAATTTCTTACTTTGAAAAAAAAATCCTTATAACTTTTATTACAAAATTCAAAGATTAAACTTGAAATAAGATGTTATACCAATGAACTAAACTGATATTTCAACAAAATTCAACGCACAACAAAATCACGTCTTCTCTCTTTCATGTGTCTGGATCGTCTGCCGTTTCACATTGGCATTACTCTAGACCAGGGGTGAGCAACCTTTTTAACCGAGGGCCGCATTAATGAAATTTGGGGACTAGGCGGGCCGCATACACTCACACACACACACACACATATATATATATATATATATATATATATATATATATATATATATATATGAAAAGATTTAGGATGCACATACATGTTATGTGCAAACAACAAATTACAATGCTTCCGATGATAAACATGAAGTCTGTCTTCAACTCTTCATTAGTAATTTTAGGAAAGGGGCACAGTTAATGTCCATCAAGGAACCTAACAATTTCTTCCTTTAGATTCCATTTTGATCTTATGATTAGCCAGTGAATACAACTGCGTTACCATACATCAGAATGTTTTATTTCCAAATCTTCATATACTTTTCGGAACTGCCAGTCGGGACCGGCCTTGGATAATTGGAGGCCATAGACGAAGTCAATTTGGTGGCGCCGAATAAAATAAGAATATACCAAATAAAAAAAAAACTAAAATTTTGCAATTTATTAAAGACCTAGTGTACTTCGAACGATAACATTGAGTACAAGTTTCACTATTCCTTATCTGTAATTTTAAGCTATGGACCTTGGCAGCTGCATAATTTGACTACGTCCAGGGACGGTTCCTAAGTATAGTCGAATTTGCTTACTAATAGTGTTGATTTTAATGTAGCCTTGTATAAACTTTCCAGTTACTAGTTTATGGTTTGGATATTTTCTTTATTTTATTAAAAAGGTTGTTTTTCTCAGTCAAAGCTCCATCAGTTGTTACCCTTGCCATCTTGTACAAGCCAACCCAACTCTTTCAACACAATTCTCCATAGCATTGAATAAATATTGGACAGTGCTTATGTCTTTTACTGAATTTATATAGTATTGCTATTAAATATAATCTTCGTTTTTTTTTATAAAACTCTTTAGAAAGACGTTTAGAGACAATGTTTCTTTAGCCTCTTCATTACAAGTGATAAGAATCAAAAGTTTCAATAATTTCTGAAGATATTTATAATGATTTATTTAGGCTTTCGCGGGGCGCATAAAACACTTCGGCGGGCCGCATGTGGCCCGCGGGTCGTAAGTTTCCCACCCCTGCTCTAGACTAGACCCTATTATAATTTCAACCAATCGGTTAACCTCTTTTCACCCTCACACAGGAAACATGCACACGCTCCATACCACCCCCCTTCCTTACAAAAAAAAAGTGATAGTGGTTGGATATGCGTATTGAGTATACTAAAAAAAAAAAAAAACACAAGAAAATCGTGCTAAACAAAAAAATTTTTTTAAAAAAATTCGCAATCATAGAGATATATTGTTAGTCTAGAATAGACTCTAGATCTATTAAAAATTAATTACACGATTGATTAAAAAAAAATGTATACAGTTTCACACAATAAAAGCTTTGTTTTTTAAATATATGTTTTATTTTTTACTTGTTTTGAAAACGAACGTATGTAAATGATAACACAGGATAAGCCAAAATAATTGGTCTTCTATCACTCTTGCAACGAAAGC
>JADKLZ010072932.1:0-14590 GCA_021533235.1 Biomphalaria straminea | reverse complement strand
GTTCTCAAAGTGGACCACGCGCAGCTCTCGTGTGGCAAGTTTGACATCCCTGCTTTATGTTTGAGGAAAGTTATGTTTTGTACATATTTTTGATGCCCCCAATTTGTTGATTCATTAACATTCTGGAAACTGTTGAGGGGGACTACAAAGAATTGTGTTTCCCTTTAACGAAACTCGACCCTGGCTGTGCCAGAGAATTAAAATTAAATCATTCATATATAAATCATTTTAAAAAATCGTCTTTAATATCCGTCAGGAATTTTGTTATACAACTTAGCTTCTCACATAACAATACATTATTAGAGCAGACAATTTTTACGATAGCACCCACAATAAGCATTCATATCCCATTTTCTCTTAAACAAAATTTACAACAATAAGTTTAATTTTATTGATTGATTCAATTTCCTAAGGAGCAAAAGAGTTCTCAAACTTCTCTTGTCTGTTTTTATGATCGGTGTCTTATATTTCTTTTGTGATAGTCAAATGTTAGAATCCTGAACCAGAGTGCACTTTTTAATATGCTTAAGATCTTAATAGCTTTATTAGCAATGTTTTTTCCTCGATTAGGTGTCCGAGTGCGGTTTGCTTGTTGCCGATGATCTTACTAGCAGCATTTATGATGTTTGCGGGCCATAATTCAATGTATAGTTATTAGTATTTCTAAGCTTATTACTTGACGTAATTATCATTTGAACTAATTGTCATTGTCTCACTTTACAGGTACGCCCACAAATTCCCATGGTGCAAGTTTCCATGAGCTAATTATAGACATGGAGTCACGTGATATAGCAGACGACAACAACCTGATCCACGACCTGAGCAAGAGAAACTGCTCTAATCAAAACACATCTCAATTTTCGCAGTTGAGAGAAACCGATGCATTGACGTTTGCACTGGGGCAAGAGAGCGCATCGCTTGGAAACAAGAACTATAATAGAGATACGCCTGGGGCACTTAGCTTGCGTCGATGGTCTTCAGACAATAGTCCAACTGACACACCGCGACTTGACCAACTTCGTCGGGGGCAACAAACAGCATTCAGGACAGTTTCAACAAAAACAATGAATGCGTCTTTGACGACGGAAGTAAGCCGCAACAGCACTAAATCTCCCCTGGAAAACACACCAGCCTGCAACGGCTACTTTTTTGACAGACCGTTCATTTGCAAAACTGACCAAGTCTATCCCATAAGTCAACAAAGTCTAGACAGAGACAGTGACATATTTGGTCTGGACTACGTGAAAGAAGCAGACGACAGTAAGTCAGCTGACAGAAGCTTCAGCCCCTCCCCGCTAATGGACGATGCCGACCGAACTGGTAGAAACATTGATGACATCACAAGTCCCAGCTCCCAGAGAGAAGACGAATCATTGGTCAAGAGAACACACGTGACCTCGTCCAATGATAGCGCTGCCGTTTGCTTCAAAAAAAGGCGCGTCAGAACGACCTTCACCGCAGAGCAGCTTCACGCCCTAGAGGAAGTCTTCAGCATCACACACTATCCAGATGCCAACACGCGGGAAAATCTCGTGGCCAGAATCGGTCTTTCAGAAGAGAGAGTACAGGTACATCCTAGATTCTCCATTTGTCGCCTTTTTTTTTTCAAATCCCACAAATAGTTCATTTTATCCATAGTTTAAGGAAGTGGAAAGTTAAAAAGAAATAATTTAATTATTTATTTCAAGCTAAAATTTCGATTATAGTCGTATAGCTTGTTGGCTCAGCTGATAACATGTCGTGGGTTCGATCCTCGACTGGCCAATTTATTTTTTCTCTTAATTATTTAGTACTTTTTTAATCACAAATACAATATGAATTTTCATATCATACGAACGTTAAGTAGGAATCGATTTTTTTATAATACATTACTGGTTTCAATCAGAAGTGAAATTCACAAACTGGTTTGAAGGCCTTATAGAAGTTTTTATTTTGAGCATTGTAAACTGAAGAGTTGCATTCCTAATATAGAAACACATTTAATAATGAGTGGACTATTGTACGTAATAAACATGAACACCCTTCTTCATTGGTTAGGCATCGTAAAAGTGAAGTTGAGTGACGCCTAGAAACTGTGACCCTAGTTTAGACACACGACCGGATTTTAGGGAGGATAGGCCGAGCTACAGCCCCTGGGAATCCACAAGAAATGGACCACCACAGAAGAGATAAAAATATGTGCGAATTTCAACGGGTCAAACTTTCAAGTACCCGTATTTTTTTTTCAACATTTTTTTGTTCATTTTTTACGGTTGGCAAAAATGCACGCATTGTAGCATGCTCGGAAGAAGTAAATGCAGCTCCGAATTTACGACAGCTCGTCTACTCAGGGCCTTACTCTCCACAAGCTCAAAAATATACACTTTTTAAAACTAAAATATGCAGATTATTTTTTTAACAGGAAAGTAGAATTTCTTTTAAAACTTTCAAAAAAGTGTAATGGCCTCCACAAAAATCCTGACCCGGGGACTACATATACTTAAATCCGGCCTAGAATCTATGACCCTAGTTAAGAACATTGACGCCCAACCTTCTTCGCCGCGAGGGACCATTTTATGATTGGTGTTACGGGCCGTATCGCATCTTCCTATCAGTTCTGTGGAACCTCTACGTCCTCACTGAGGGCTGAAGTTTCAAAGGGCCCCCGCTAGCCGTAGTTTATGTATCACTGCTGCTTTAGAGCATATGACGGATTGTGCTACGCAGAAACGTATTGGTTCTATTTTCTGAAAGAAAGGTTTTAGTCTTGAAGTCAAACAACTTTTTGAATGTCAATAAAACTTTTGTGGGAAGCTTGACTGACAGTTGTATCGATAACTTTTTTGTATTTGAAATGATTCATTTCTCTTATTGCTCATTAATATGTAGCTCCTTTTGTCTAGGAAAACAATGGGTGCCCCAAATTAGTCACTGGTTTTGGTTTCGTCTTGAATCTGAGTCTTGGCAGAATCTGTAGTGACTGATCAAGCCAATTCTGGAGCTGCAGAGTTTGCCACAGTTTGTTCATGTATATGCATCTGTTTTAGGGCAGCTTTCTTTTACTTGACTAAGGCAGCTTCGTTTTGCTCTCACTGAGGTTCGAACCAGCATGCACAGTCTGTCTCCAAGCTGTCTTGGGCTATCTCCTCAGACAATACTTTAGTTTATGCCCGTGGTTCTCATGCCTCGCTTGCAGATATCTCTGTAGGTTAGTCTTGGGCGGCCCTTGGATCTGATTCCCTCTACAAGCTCAGCGGATGTCTTTAGGGATTCTTCCATGTGGCTTGTGGGTGACATGTCCAAACCAGCGTAGTTTTCTTGTGACATGTCCGAGCCATCGTAGTCTTCTCTGCATATTGACCAGTTTTAAGACGTGCTTATTAATACTTCATCATGAATTCCTTCAACGCTTTAACCACTTCCCATTATGACGTTATCAACGAATTAAAACATGTTGGGAAGTAATTAACAAAGCTTGCCTTCCGAGAGAGAAAAAAAGTTTGACTTGGACATTTCCTAACAAAACATAAGAGTAAAATGTGTTCTTTTTCTTTTAGATTTGGTTCCAGAACAGACGCGCCAAATGGAGAAAACATTCACGTCTGCGGAATTTCGGAGGGCTCCAAGACCTGACGGACTCAAACTACGTGCCTGCACCAAGGCACCTTCAGAAACTTAGAGACCTGGTTTGTTACTTCAACATTGTTTCTTTTAAAATGTTAATTCAAGAAACAAGAGTTTAAAGTAAAGGGATATAACTTAATTTTCAATGATCGCTTCACAGCATATTATAAATTTCCAAAGTATAACCTCCGCTTTGTGGATTGTCCTCGAAGGTATAGCCTCCGCTTCGGAAAATGTCCTCTAAGGTATAACCTCCTCAGTAAAGCTTCGTGAAATGTTTACCAATGTATAACTTCAGTTTACATACTTCACAGAATTTCATCCAAGTTTCCAACGTATAACCTCCGCTCACAAGCTTCGCGGCCGACGCTTTATCCACTGAGCTGTTCAAGTACTTAATAAAATAGAAGGTTTGATAGTATTTAAAAAAGTTTATAGCTTACAATTTCAGCATAAGACCTAAATCTTGAGATAGAGTTTATCTTCCCTTATAGTACATTTTCTATATCTAAAACAAAGTATTTAATCAAGACTGATTGATGAACTATGTTGGTACATTTGATTATTGAATCGTGTGAATGAATAGTTGTGCAAAGTTCAATTTGATCCAAGAATGGGAAGTGGGAGAAGTAACATGTACAAGATTCCACCCAGAAACTGTGGTTTGACTTCAGCTTTTCAAAATAAGTTTACTGGACATGTACAATCATTGCTATTTCGTTTTAAAAGAACAGTAGAGATTTTTTTTACGTCACCAGATATAATCATTTAAATAAATGCACATAGATTATAATTAAATAAAATTACTCTTTAACATTTTGAGGAGACTCTTTTTTATTAATGTATATAACACAAACTGGGTATCAGCACTATTTTATTCAAACGCACACACATATATTGTTGTTACCGGTAGCTGACTTGTAGCACCAGGCTCTTGGTAGACAACTAAACCGCTGTAGGTGTAATATATCTTAACAAATAAAACTTCAGATAACTTGAGTAACTTCTTTTTGTGAACAAACTAAAATATAACTTTATGTACAATATAGACAAAATCAAGTTAATATGAGATCAAATACATGTAGTAGAATTTAGTAACGATATTTCGTAACAAAATCTAACGCACTTTAAGTGCACAACCTTTCAGTCTCATGTCTAGGAGTCGTCTCCCTTACTAAGACCAAACGACGACAGTGCCACCTATGTTGCATCATTCACAACCAATCGCTAACTCACCGTCACCATAGAAACACGCACACACACACACACTCCATAAAAAGAACATACTTTTTTTTTACATGAAAAAAAGTTTTTTTATATAATCGTTCAAAGGAGTAAACTTTTATCTCGCGTTGTATCTGTGACTACTTCGATGGAATGAATATTCGTGGTTTTTTTCACTCGATAACACCTTATACCCGATCTGCGTGTAATTATCTTGATTACGAATCTAGATCGACTATTTTTGAATCGATCTTTTGATGTGAATTTCTTGGTCTGGAATTATATGTATTAATTTATTTGTTTTCATTTTCAGGCAGAGCTGCGGCAAGACGGCATCAAGTTGAACTCCGAGTCACCATTTTTTGTCAAATCAGCACGAGACGACATAATGAATGTCAACTCTGGTCCCCGCTTGCCTTACGGCCTTCACCCTTACTACTCTGCAGCCGTTTTGGGAATACCGCCTTTTTTGCTGCAGTGCTACTCGCCTTTACTGTACAGCTCGAGATTTTTTGGCGGATCCTCTCTCACGGCGGTGTCGCAGGATAGGTTCTACAGAACTTTGTTAAGCCATGGCTCTGACGTGACCAATCAGCTGAAAGATCACTGGCAAGGTGAAGGTCGGATGTCAGACGCAGATACATTTCGACTCCCTTCGCTTCCCTCATTGAGGCATCTGACGAACCCACCAGACGACCAGGCGGGTGTGTCCTTCCTAAAATCTTTTTTTCAGCCGAAATCCACGTGGATTGCCGACCCCAAAACAGCGGCGATGATTGAAACGGAAGAAAACAGGGATGGCGTTGGTGAGTCAGGGGCATCCCCTCTGAGCTACATAGCTGCATCTGTGGAGCGCCTTAGCAAAACGCCTGGCTGTGCCACACCGAGCCGAAACTCGGGAGGAGATTCTGACGTCGCGTCCAGCTCATCTTTGTCCCCCTACTCGACGTCACCTGACGACAAAATGGACTGCTCCAGAGGTCACGACAGCGAGCAGCATTCAAAGGAAGTGGAATTGTCTGTATCAGAACAGACATGTTAAGTAAGCTATTTTTGGCTTATGTTAATATGTGAAGGAGACAAAAGTCAAACGTGGAATCCACTTCTAAGCGAGTACACTGACTTAAGTGATTACTAGATCGTAATGTCAATGAAGAAAACGATTTTATCCTACAAGTAAAACAGACTGGTACGTGCAGTTACACAATTTATATTCTCCTCTGCAGTGGGGCGAATAAAGTTGTAAATATATAAACATTCTTATTTCTACTTGGTTGTGTATATATACTGTTAAGTTCGCATTTTAAGTTGGCGATTGTCATTTCTAATTAACTTCGCATTTTATGTTTGTGATTGTCATTGCTAATTGACTTCGCATTTCTAAGTTTGTGATTGTCATTGCTAATCAACTTCGCATTTTAAATTTGCGATTGTCACTGTTAGTTAACTTCGCATTTTAAGTTTGCGATTGTTATTCAACTTCGCTATTCAGGTGCTAGACAAACACCAAAAGACTTTGTTGTGCGCATTGAGAATGAACTGCATTGAAATTCCAGCGAATCTAAACACACTCAACCTTAGCCTTCATTAAATTTGCTATAGATCTAGAAATTTTGTCTTATTTGGACCGGTGATAAACCAACAAAACTAACAGGAGAACATAATGCGAATAAAATAGATGTCAAAATGATCATTATTTCCTTTTTTTTCAATGTGTCTCATATATGTTATTGTTATAATCCATTCTATTTTTTCGAAAAAAAAAAAGCCTTGATTTCAAAATACTCGACAAAATATTCCGGTTAGATTATGTGCTATAAGTGTAAGATGATGTCCTTTTATACACAGCTCAACAGACGCACCGAAACTTGTCAATAATACCTTCAGATTGAAGTTCAAAGAGGAAGTACACATGACGCAAGGAGGAAGCTGGTGGCCAATGCCCCAGACGGGACCGCAGATGAGATGAGATGAAGCCCAATAAAAAAAATAATCCAATAAATGAAGAGCGAAAATCTTTTTTTTTTCGTTTATTTTGTTTTTATCAGGTACATTGTATACAATCAAAGAAAAGGTGGCGGTCTAACCCAGTGCTTGTTGATTCATTTAGACACAATCCACAATGTTCAGTATTTAATACAGATTCACTATACACTCTTATTCTTGTTTATTCAATGTTTTTAATAGAAGATCTAGTGTACATTTCTGATGTCTTGTAGCAGTGTATCTTCTATGAAGCACATTCTTTAATACAAATAAACAATTTTGGTTCCTAAATAATTTTTTCCCTAATGTGTTTATTACACAATTTTTATTAGCCGAGTCTGGAACCTTCGGTAAATAAATAACGTACATTTATTTGTATTTGCAAGAATAGATTTGAAGAGCAGAAGGTTAGACATAACACAGGATACAAACATTTCTTAGACATGGTATGGACAAATTATTTTTTTACAGTTACAATATAGACTTTACTTTAAACAGAACAGACTTGAACATGCTAGCATATGCCTCTAATGACGGAGGTTTGTATATTTTTGTACAATATAACCGACACATTAGTTGACTGGGACTATACAATTGCTGTAGGTTTGATCTGTTTCAGCCTTGGACCCTTTACCTCACCGCTTTTCAAAGACTGGAAAAATAAATGTTACGAATTAGTTGTGTGTGTGTGTGTGTAATAAATCAGTAGGGCGTGTATGTATTGTAATAAAGTAATTGTGTATGTGTGTGAGTTGAGTGATGACAACGAGAAAGTAATGACTAAAGTATGGGAAATAATCACTGTACAATTAAGTCGATGCTTAGAATGCTACTTTCAAACAGATTCATGTCGAATATAATTCGCGTTTGCGTTGACCTTACAAATGGCGGGGCCGAATTTCATGCAGGTATATGAGGCTCCACTTTTATTTTATTTTTACAATAACAACTATTACTATTTATTAGATATCAACATTTATTATACACCATGTTTAGGAGACAACTTGTTGATGGAATGTTACGCCTCTTCCAGTAACTTACATAATATTGTAGATTACCTCCCCTTTAGGTTTATTGTAGATAGTAGGACAAGTTATACCCATTCATACGTAACACTATTCCGTGAGCCAAGATTTACATTTAGTTTACATTATAACAGTGTTATCATGTAGTGGTTAAATTAAAGTTACGTCAATCACATGATACATTAAATATGTTAACCCTTTAAGTCCTACATCTTTAAAAGACTATGACAACAACCACGATTGATAGTGATATGATAAATGTAAATTAAGGGGCTCCTGCCAAACGAAGGGCCCAATTGGGACCATAGGTCAAAGGCAGGCACTGATTCGTGTTAGCATCTAACATTATGCTGGTTAGATAGAATTAGAGCAGTATTTATGTGCTGTAAATTCGTTTGCCTGGCTGTAAAATTAAACAAAATTTGTTGCTATGCATGAGTCACTTCAAGTATCTAATTGTAACCAGACATACTCTTTGGGGGAAACATGAGATAGTAATATATAAGAACTGGGAATCCGTTTCAAAAACATAGCTGTCTACGAGGGTGTTCTGAAGGCAGCAGCAAATCGATCCATTTCATTTCCCCAAGCAATCTTACATATTTTTTGGGGGGCAACGTGGACTCAGTAAAAGTTATTAAAAAGGTTTCCACTTGAGCTTCAACCCGGCATTTTGAGCTGTTGTTCAATTATTTGTTTACACTGTTCTCTTCAATTCACAAAATTAAAGTCTGATTTGTTTCGTTTTCTTGCTGGTTTCAACAAATCATCACCCTACAATTGGTTAGCCACGGAACAAAATAAAATGCTATCAATATTTCGACTTATGATAAATGCATTTTGTTGGTTCATTTACTGATCGTAATAGCATCTAATGAATAGGACGTAATGTATTAAACGAAAACGACATGGTGTTTCTAATTTGTCTGAGTTTTCTATCATGAACTCAGCCTTTGTGGTATCTCCCACTGTACTTAGGCCTATTTATTCACTTTTGTGGTATCTTACAATGTACAAGAAATGAGTTTATTTATTGCGTAACTTAGTAGCATATATTATGCAAATGAAATACATATATATTTCTGTTGAGCTTTGAAAGCTTCTAGCTAAAATATATATTTCTTACTTTAAACTCCTTTAACTGTTCAGCTCTGTCGTAAGCTGACTTCTTGAATCTCAGCATCTCCAAGAACTTGATGTTTTCCAAAGCCAGCAGCGAGTCGTAGTTGATTCTCTCTCTTCGGCGCTTCACAGAGCTGTAATGATGAAACAAAATCAAGAGTTACGTAAGTAACAAGAAAAAACATTACATAATACTTGTTGAAAAAGACAATACCTCCTTTATACAACTTATATAGGTTGGTCTTTAAACACTCTTGGCAATGGCTAGAGAGGAAACACTTTCTTTTGAAGAGCCTTTTTCATTAATGGAAATATCTTTCTCTTAATAACTAATGAATGCAACAAAATCATCACAATTCTATTAAACACCAGAGTCCTATTTAAACATCACAGTCCAAGGTACCCCAAAAATACTCTCGTATATGTATACGTCGATTCTCTTCAAAGCCATATGAAAAAAAACGTGTCATGACAAAATGTATTGAGAATTAGAATCCACTTGTTGATTATATTAACCTCTAAATGGTTCTTTGTTGTGCACAGAGCTACGATCTTTAGAACATTTAAAAGAAAAAATCGTACGCGGCAGTTTTGTCCATGACCTTGGCATCCATATGACAGTCAACACAGGGCTTGCTACTCTGGATGCGAGCAAAGGCTTGATTCAAATGTCTATCCGCCTGTATGCGTTCAAATTCCTGCATAGTCATCATCTGCAAGATGATAGAATTGTCGAGAGAAAGCATTACCAAATCTGGGCAGAACGTTAATGAATAAACTAGATCTAACTAGCCCTGACCCTTTTAAATTGCGACAATAAATCTGGAGAGTTCTCCATTAGACATTGCGACAATGGAGCAGATGTTGTTTCTAAGCCCGACGGTTAACGAGGGTGTCACAGTACCAGCACAACGACCAACAGCCTTTCCTTTCCCCAACAGATATGAGGAGGCACCCATAGAGGCTGTGTGAACTATGCTAACAGTCCTCACTTTTTCAAAGATACATATGTGTAGACAAAGATTTCAAAGCAAGGTTAATAACACAATTTTTGTCGCCTATGGTGAAAGCTACACAAAAGAAAACAAAGCCCACTATGGTAGTAGCCACATTGAAACTAAACTCCGCTGTTGTGAATACTATACACAGAAGTAGAACAGCTCGTGGTTGAGGCTCTATAAATACGCTTGAAAAGTACGGCATAAAGTTAGTAGCCTTAAAAATAAAGACATTCTTCTAACTTGAACTAAATAGCCCAATGATAAACTTACTTTAGTAGCTTTGGATTTTTTGGAAACATGGTCTCTGAGCTTCAAGGCTGTGGAAATACAACAGAAACACACACCTTCAAGACCAACGTAATGGCTGCTAAGCAAAGCTAGACTTGCTGCTAAGTTAAGCTAGACTTGCTGCTAAGTTAAGCTAGACTTCCTGCTAAGCAAAGCTAGACTTGCCAAGTAATCGCGTTTGAAATCCTTTTTTTAATATACATTACACTTGATACTTATCATCTATAGTGCCCAACTATAGGTAACAAGGATGTTAAGTGACCTGAATAATGATTAACTTCCTTAACACATAAAAAGACGGGAAGGGGGGGGGGGAGACTCTTTTAAAAGAGTAACAAGCAAATCTTGGTTTCCATTGGGGCTCGAACTAGAAAAACCCTCCGATCGTTAGTCAAGATTCCTACTTCCTCAAGCACCACGTCGCACTGAGCAATCAATGGTGGAGGAAGACATAATCTAAAGTTGCAAAGACTTAACTTATTATGTTAGATAGTAAATGTATATTTTCTTTCAATAAAAATAACAATCGGCTTTATTCATATTCAATGCAGGTAAGGAGCCTTATGTACTCACGTAAAGATAAGATCTTACCGCCGATTCGTTGGCGTGATAACTGAGTCATCTTGGAGATCTCTAGTTCTTGGTCCTTCTTGTTCGTCCCAAGATCTTCCTTGGCCTCGCCTGAAGCTGGACTGACCGCAGCGCTGTTGCTAGCAAACATTACTTCCTCTTTATTTTCGCTGGAAAAATCGCCAGTACCCATGCAAACCTCGCTCTTGGGTTTGTCGCTACTATCATCCTGCTGTCTAGGTGAGCTCTTCAATCCTCTAAACGCGAAGTTCAGAAAACGTTGCCTCTGGCTTGATGCTTTCTCCGTCTGAGTGAAGTTCGAAGGTTTTGGTGTGGACAGTTCGTTCGGACGCACAGATACTGGAGTTTTCCGGTCCGATTCAGAACCGCGCTGTGTGGCGATATTTCTTAGAAAACATCGTTTGGCAGTCGCGAGACAAGGCGCAAGACGGTCATGCTTCACTGGATCTTTGGAGGAAGGCCCAGGCTTCACTGGATCTTTGAATGAAGGCTCCGAATGTTCGCTTGTTTTGGTCACTGGCATTACGCGAGGGCTTAATTTATTACCGCACTGACCAGTCTTTGTTCCTTGGTCCAAATGTGCGATTGTCCTGTTGAAAATATTGGATTTACATTCTCTATTTGTTGTAGAAGGGTATGGTTGTCTTCGTTTTTCCAGAAGTACGCCTTGTTTACCGCTATCTGTAGATCTCGCAGTTAAGCAAGCTGCTTTTAACTTATCACCAGACCTTTCGGTAACATCGACATTTTGCGAAACACACGTGTCATTCGCTGATGATTCTGTTAAAGATTGGTAGGCCTTGCAGTCTTCATTTTGTAAATGTTTTCCGACGGTTGATGCTTTTAAGGATGTAGTCCTGGAAACGAGAGGTTTGGACATGTGGTCGTCACAGTTGTTTCCTGTGCTGCGAGGTCTGTTCCACGAAATAGTTTCTTTGACTACATTCAGTGATCGACTGTCTGTAACCAGAGTGGATCCTTGCTTAACAGTAGCTGTCATCTCTGTGAGTCGCTGCCGGCTCAAGTTTTCCTTAAAGTCTACCCGAGCCACTGAACTAACGCTTGAAGTTGAGCAGCTAGTCTTGCCACTGAACAAAGAAGAACAGCTGCTGCTGTGATTAGAAAACTTGTCAGCTTGACCATTGGAGCTTATTTTTATTGACATTAAGCTTCCTTCATTGGCTCCCAGGGCTTGCAACGGAACGTGCTTCGAATTGGTGGAACGAACGGAATTCCTGCTGGGGCATAATTGAATATCTTTTAAAATGCAACTTTTGGAGGAGTCGCTATGACAGTCTGACTTCGCGCTGGCCAAAGAACATGACGATGTAGCTCTTGAACTAGCAGAAGTGTTCTTACTTTTGACGGAGTTTGATTGCGTTCCACTTCTAGATAACAGAGCCGCATTCTGTGCGTGTTCTTGGCAAAACTCAGACGATTGTGTTAATGCTGCAAGCTGAGTCGTGCATTCATGAGCTATTTCCTGAAGCTTGTTTTCATCATGTTCATACATTTCAGTCGACTGGCAAAAATCTGAAATTTTATTGAGCCATACGTCAGTGGCGTCTAGTATTACTTTAGCGACTGGAATCATATCATCATTTTCATTCCGATGGATCTCCTCTGAAGGACCTTCTTCCAGCAAGCGCTTAGACTTTGATGATGTGCTGGGGCGGCTCGTTCTTTTAACAGTCTTGTCAATGACTAAAGAGGAAACACTTTCTTTTTTAGTAATGGAAATATAGGAGTCAATTTGCTGATAGAGTTTTACATCGGGCATGGATTCGTTGTGCCCATCATCTGCGTGTCTCTCCAAATCTTGACCACTTTGGTCTTCCCATGTAGCTATTCCCTCATTGTCTACTCGAAAGACCTTTTTGTCGTTTTCTAACAACGTTATTCCTGTCGCACTGGGATCCTTGAAATCTGTGATGTCAGCAGTGACTTTACATTGGGCGACATCGTCTAGATATTGCGATGTAGTTTCAAACTGTTCGACTCTCTTCATGACCTCTTCATTGTCGTCGCTCACTTTGTCTTCTTGGTTTACGACTTCATTGCAACATGAAGGGTCATCGTCATCCAAACAAGGGCTCTTTACGTCAGATGTTAAACCTTCTGACTTATCATTGGCTGGCTCTTCATTGACTGACTTATCACTGAGTGACTTATCAGTTACTGGCTTATCGTTGAGTGACTTATCATTGACTGACATATCATTGACATCTATAAAGATTTCATTAGAAGTAGTTTCACCTTCGTTTTGCCCACAAATAACATTAGAAGAAGATCTTTGAACAAGAAATTCTTGATTGCTTTCTTTTAGTTCACGAATATTGATGATGCTTTTAACAGGCTCAACATAGAGCGCTGTATGTTCTTTCTCTTGAATATCACCGTCTCTTTCAATATTTTCATCTTTATTTAAGTCGCACTTATCATGAACTTCATTCGTTATACATTCTCCCTTCAAACTTTCCTCTACGTTCAAAGCAAATACATTATCATTGACATAGCTCTGGTCCTGCGAACGAAGCGCAGAATTAGATTCCAAATCTCCTAGATCAATTTCTTTAGATTTTGAGTCCAAGACTAGCAGCTTTCTAATAAGCTCTTCCGGCTCAAACGCTGGACCAGATCGAGGCACAGCTGTGCAGAAGTCACTATCTGATTGGACATTCTGTTCGTCATACCCAGGTGAACAAACGCCGGGTCGAACGCCATCAAATATTTCGCTATCGATAATACATTCTGTGCTGAGTTGTTGTCTAGTTTGAAACATCAAGCCATTTATTTCTGACACGTCCATTGTTTCATTAAGTATCCCGGTGCATGGTTGAATCAAATCGCAATCAGAACAGGCCTTTGCTTCGCTTATTTCAGTTTTCAGACAACGATCAGAAGCTAAATAGTGTGGCTGGGATACTTCAGACTCGTCTATACGCCGATGGGTCGAATCTTCATTAGTTTCTTCTGTTTCGGAATTAGAATCTTTGTGTGTTTCGATAGACTCAGAATTAAATCTAATCTGAGACGACTCTTCATTCTTGTGGATGTTGCAAACATCTTTATCTGATTTTATACTGATGTCTAAGTCGATACGACTCTGAGATAATTTGCCAAGGTCTTCATCTTTTATCTTTTCAGTGGTGAAGCTGCCAAGGTCTTCATCTTTTGTCTTTTCAGTGGTGACATCTTCCTGGTCCTCGCACTTGACATCAACAGCTCCCAAATTAAATTCCTTTTCATTATTTCCGACTTCAAATGTTTGTTCAACTTTATTTGCCTCAAACATGAAAACATTATGAGGACACATTTCTCCCAGCTCGTTAACTGCGCAGACAGTCTGTTCGTTATTTTGAACTCTATTGCTCTCATGATCACCCTGAGCATAATCAAGGTCTGGCTTGCTGCAAGCTTTGAGCTCTTCAACAGGCTGATTGGTTTTTTCCTTTTCACCTTCAGGCTGGTAAAAGTTTTTCTCCTGTGACATGAAGGTCTCCACTCTATCAGTGAACGCTAATGTCAACTCTGAAATGGCATTCACAGCTACGACGTCTTCGCGGGCAGTCTTAGCGATCTCATTTGGCGCTACCGGCATTTCGTCGCAGTTTGTCACTGAAGCAATGTCTGTCAAAAGCTGACTTTGATCCTGGCATAGACCATATGGGCTAAGATGCTGCAAGGGCTGACTTTGATCCTCGCATAGACCATATGGGCTAAGATGCTGCAAGGGCTGACTTTGATCCT
>JADKLZ010072930.1:0-19321 GCA_021533235.1 Biomphalaria straminea | reverse complement strand
AGAGCAGAGAGTTCCTAGTGTTGGGTACTCATCACAAAACTGAACAAGTTCCCATTCTGGGGTACCCATCAAAGAAAAGGAATCCCAAACTGAGAGGATATATTGGCCCACAAAGGTTAAATAGCATTTAAGTTTTATATTCTTCTTTAATTTGTAAAAAATTGTTTTTAACCCTTAATGTTTTGTTTGATTGCTTTTAATAATTTCATAAAGATTATGGAGTATTACATGAAATCTTTTCATCTATAAGTAAACCTCGATATTTTGAGCTTTTAGTCTGTGTGCACCATGAATAAGATACATTTTTTTATTTGATTTAGTTTTTTTTTTTGTTTTTGTTTTTGTTTTTCTATAGATTACAAACTCTAAACCATAAATTGTGACTGGAAAGACATGCTCCAAATTGATTCCTATTTCTGTGATTGTTCTTATTCTTCATTAAAATTTCAGCATCTTCTGTTGTTTTTATTGTCTATTTATTATGCAATCGTCTGCAAATAATCTTCTTTCTTTCTCAACTATTACAATAAGGTAGGCCATTTAGGTAAATTAAAAGCTGTTATGGGCCTAAGACTGTTCCTTATGGCATACCTAAGTTTATTATTGTTTGAGTTGATTTAGAACCATTTATTATTACAGATTGTTCTCTGAATCTTATACAAAATACATAAAAAAAGAAAAACATAAGAAATACTTTGAAAAACAAAAAAAAAGCTCATACAAATAGTTTGGATCAGTCATCTAATTACATTTGTAATAGATCTAGACCGACAATAATAAATTTGTATAGTTATATATCGTTTGTTTCAATTTCTAACGACGACCTATGAAGGGGACTAATTCAGCTTATACAGTCCAGTACAATTTCTTTCTTTTTTCTGAGATACCAAATAAAATAATTTATTACCAATAGAAAATCACCTAATTAATTAAAACTATACTTTTTTATTGCGTCCTCGGGTAAAATTTGGCCCATGTATGAAAATAAAGAAATATATATAAAAAAAGAAGGCAGTGTTTCAAGCATAATAAACAATATAGTGCTTATGAACAAATCATCAGGCGGTACGTACATTTGTTGTTGTATAAATGGGTGTAAGCCAAAACATTATCTTAAACAGTTCCTAAAGAAAATTGTTCATTTTTACAAAGCTTATATCAACTCTCTTCGTATGTTTATTTGTCTCCCACTTGCCCTTCTTGGATCAAGTTGAAACTTTGCACAATTATTCATTATCCCAAACAAAACACGAATCAATTAAATAACTTAATTTATTAATTTTGTTTGATAAAGAAAAAAAAAGAGAATCAAATCTTACAGCATTGATTTTTGAGATGTGTGGTTGCAAATGTGCAGTTCTTTCCCTTATATTAGCTTTGCTCTTTTGTTCTTTCTAAAGTATTCTTCTATTTTGCGTGTTCTCATACTCTAAATTTACCACTACTAAAAAGAAAATTGATGTTATCTTCAGGAGACTATCATTTATAGATATTTAATTTCACCAAACTTGTTCAAGGGGCAATAATTCAAGTTAAACCTTAAATATATAATAGTATTTGTTTAACATATTTTTTTTTTAAAAAGAGAGGGGGGGGTATTTTTATTGCTTTACTGATAAGTGTAAAGATTTATGAAACAGAAGAAAATTGTTTTGTATAGAATAAAATAATAAGATAAAGATAGACACATTTGTCCACTTGAATCGATTGATATATTGTACAAATACAAAGTTCTATGCGGACGAACACACGACTGCCAGCAAGCGTACTTCTATAAATGACCCACTGTACACTAATGCAATGATTCTGACAAGCTGATATAACTAGTATGCTGGTAGTTCTGTTGGATGTCTCCTTTTTCAAGGATTTGAACACCAAATTACAGTTGTGACGTATTAGAGGTAGTCATTGCGCACCAAGAAGTGCGAACTATGAACACGTCATTAAAAAGGACGTCATTTAGAGTAAGGTCTTCTACACAACAGTGGCATACAACACAGTGACAGAAGCTTTTTTATAGAATGTTGTTTTAGTTATTATATGTCTCCGGAGGCGCGGTGGCTGAGAGGTAAAGCGCTTGGCTTTTTTACCGGAGGTCCCGCGTTCAAATCCTAGTGAAGACTGGGATTTTTAATTTCGGGATCCTTGGGCACCTCTGAGTCTACCCAGCTCTAATGGGTACCTAGCATAAGTTGGGTCGTTGTGTTGGCTACAGGACACCCTTGTCAACCGTGGGCTAGATGACCTTTACATTATCTGCCCTGTAGACCACAAGGTCTGAAAGGGGAACTTTCCTTTTTTTTTTTACTTTAAAAGTCTTTACTTATTTGCACTTTGCTGTGACGTCATTTAATTTTTGAAGACGACTAGATCTTCTAGGTGTTTGAAATTTTACTTCGAACTAATGAAGAGAAAAAAATCTGGCTACAAGCAAAGATTTATTAGGGCAATACTTTAGAGAGAAAGTAAATTGCATTTCCCACTCTTATCTCGACTTAAATCAATTTTAGTATTTAATTAATATTAATTAAAATCACGTTTTGTTAGGCATACTCTTTGTAGTGTTATTAGTAGTCCTTTATATATAGAATTTATTAAGTAACCATAGTAAGAGATCTTTTTTTACAATTCATCTTATCAGCTTACAAATTCTTAATGGGTTCTAAAAACAAAAATCTGGACATGGATCTCGAAAACGAGTCTATCAATTTGTCTAGAAATTTGACACTAGATGTATATCTTTCGGAAAAGAATTATTAGGTAATTGGTCACTGTTAGACACCTAGTTTGTATTTTTAGTTAGAGATGCACCATAGTAGACGCAATTTGAACGTGACTAGTGACGCTTTGACTTAGTTGGATTGGAAGCTACTTAGAGACAGAAAATCAGTTGGTGATAGGAATTCATAGGGTTATGACATACGTTATCGACAGAGAACTTTTTGTGGATTAAACATTATCTAAACTATTCAATGAGATGCGGTGGCTTAGCGGTAAAGCGCTTGGCTTCTAAACCGGGGGTCCCGGGTTCGAATCCTGGTTAAGACTGAGATTTTTTTTTCGGGATCCTTGGGCGCCTCTGAGTCCACCCAACTCTAATGGGTACCTGACATTAGTTGGGGAAAAGTAAAAGCGGTTGGTCGTTGCGCTGGCCAACAGAGCCACAGAATCAGATGAACTTTACATCAGACACGGTCTGAATGGGGAACTTTACTTTTTTTTTAAAACTTAAACTGTTCAACGGAGTTTTGAACTTGTCTATTCACTGTTAAACAGATGCTGTTTGTTTGCTTGTGAGTTTATCGCATTGAAATACACCCGCACAAGAAACCCAGACATCAGCAGAGTAATATGTGATAATCTGACAAGCATCATCAATTAAGTACAAGACAGACAGGCATCCATCACACCACACAGGAAAAATTCTGGTTTGACGGTTATAATATAGCGTGTTATTGATATCTTAAAATTAAATTTGGCTTTTGTCTTTTCATTTTGAACACAAGTCCGTGGTTTAAGTGTTCTGGAATATTTTTAAGCATTGTCTTTATGAATTCACTAACTCGGCTGATATTATTAATTGGTGACAATGTACATGATTATAATTCTTACGCAGTGTATTGATATACGACTAAAATGTTCCTGTTGTATCTAGTGTTCATTAGTTATTAAGAGCAAAGTCATCGGCTTCATAAAGAAGGCGTTGTCTTCTTTTAAAAAAAACTTACTTTGTTGTTGTTTTTCTATCTCTTTTTTGTTTAAACAGACAACAATATTCTTCAGAAGTCTTTGATCTGTTAACATTTTGCTGAAACTTGCCAAGTCATAATTCCTCGCGACTTTAGACAAATGTAACTTTGTGGTATTGTAAAGGTCCTGGTCACGACTTTTGTGGAGACCCCTTTCCTCTATTAACGTTTAATTAAGTCTGAGGTAATGACACATTACTTGTCCATTTAATATCCTTCCCTACAGTTGTATAGTTATTATGCATATTTTTTTTTTATTTTGTAGACACCCCATTTCTATTTTCGAGGATGAAGTCCTGCGGTGATTCGGTCCTGTTTTTTTTTTACCCATATACATTAGACGCAAGGTTCAGTATTTCAAGTGCCTTGCAAGTCGGGGACAGACATACAAGGTCAGAGTTAGCCTCCGATCGGTGGGTGTATCATACACTTTTTTTAGAGAAGAAATAGTGAGACTTGTGCCCAATGTTATTGTTGTGTGTTGTGTGCTGACTAGGTTTCAAATAAATTACGTAATTTATTGTTTCTCTGTTTATTTTTCTTTAATATAATTTGGGCCCGCCAAACTCACTACTCCTAGGGCAATTATCTAAGGCTCTAAGGCCGTCCTGCCGCCTCCCCCAATAACTAATTAGCTCTTATCGTCTCCTGATTGACAAATTAGATATGAACTCCTCCCTAACACGAGTTGAAATACACGCGGGAGAAATTTAAAAGATAGATTCAAAGTAGCTTTCCAACAATGGCTGATATCTGTCGTGACACGTACGAGACGGGTAATTAAAGAATGATTCTTCGCGAGGAGATCGTCTGCTGACTACGACAAGGCAATTCCATTGGTTGGTCACATTGGGTGGTAACGCGAAAAAAGGGGAGTGGTCAATACTTGTGCTACTTTTAGCCTCCACAAAGAGGTGGGACGGGTGGTGGAAGCTTGACTACACTTTGCGAGTCTCATAGTATATCATTATACAGTTAGTTTTTTTTTTTCCATTGTTTTTTTTTTTTTAGTTACAGCTCTACAGTGACGTGGAAGAGACAATATAGATCCCAGTTTTGATATTATCCTTAGCATGAGATCAATGTTTGTAGATTTTGTTTGATGGGCTACCTTTCAAATGTTTCGTGTATCGCTCTACCAGTTGATCATTGTAAAAAGGTATTTCTTTTCAAGCATTTTTTACAAATTATTTTGATCCATAGTTTTTACAATGTGTTTTCCTCTTTTTTCAAGAAATTTCTTTCAGAAATGAAAATCTTAGATATATGATTGAATTTCGTTTCAGTTACATGTAAGTTACTAAGTTTTTTTTTATGTTACTCGGAGGCCTAGCTTCCATCTGCTGCTTGTAATCACTTTAGTGTTAAGAAAGAATAGATGAAATTACAAAGGAAGTGGGTGTCTTTGATAGAGGAAGGGTACAGATCAGCCTATACAAATGTGTTTATTATTTGTGTATTTACAATAGTGTGATCTGAAGTTGTTATTGTTTTAACTAGCCACGTTCTGTGCTTACCTAAGATTACGTAAGAGTGATTGCATTATAAATATTGTTGAGATTTACGTACAGATTTTAACTGTCGAAGGATATTAATTTTTCTTCTTCTTGTCCTTACTTTTATGTTTGAGAGTTCAGAAGAATAGCGAATCGAACAGTGGCTTCCTGATCAGGCAGTTGTCAATATTGTTTTATTCTATATTGGGGTTTTGGGGCCAGTGTCTTGTTCGGTCCTCTTGATGCAGTATGCAGCTTCCAAGGACTTGGTCGACATTCTCAGGTGACGCTCTACAGAAGGCAAGTCTCACTAGTCCATATGTTCATATTCCGGAACACGTTGTAGTCTCACTGTCTTGTGTCCTGTTCTGAGACAAAATATTCTCATGAACGTCGTCTCACTTTCTTGTGTCCTGCTCTGAGACGAAATATTCTCATGAACGTTGTTGAGATTTACGAACAGATTTTTACAGTCCAAACAAAGGATGTTGTTAAAGTTTTGTAATTTTCGCTCGAAAGTGCGCCCCACAATCCCTCACACACCCAAATATAAACACACTCACACATTAACAGCATTGGTAGCCACTTGGGGCGAGAGGGGGGGGGGGCTAGAAAAAGAGAGAGAGAAAAAATATAAGAAAGTGAAATTGTTAGTGTTGCTGTAGAATCAGCGCATATATAGGCTACATATATATATTTGAGATTCAATATTGATGTTTTTTTATTGGGTAATTAGTGTTTTTTATATTGAGTATTCACGTGATTTGCAATATTTCAATATTGTGTTGGTGTTTGTTAAATGATTCTGTCATTTCAAACTGAATCACTTTATTTCTATTTCATCCCATATTGCCATTTTGATTTACTTATTTATTTATTTTCATGGTAGCATGAGTATTATAGGTTTAGATTGCTTCTCATTTATGGGTATGAAATAAATATTAAAAGCGCGTTCTCCCAAAGCCCTTGACAGAAAACGTGAGCGTTTTTTTGGTTTACAATCATTTATTGTGCTTTCTGATTTTTAGATGATATTCCAATATTCAATTCAATGTAGTCTGAGAGCACTTTGGGAGGTAACAGATAAAAAAGACATAAAGGATTCAAATTTTCTCGTTCAACAGTATAAAAGAATTTCAACTGGGCCGGCGCTAGGTGAGGCCAGTCGACCGATGCCTCAAAAGACCAACGCCTCAGGCCCAGAGCTGCAAATTAGTAAAGAATACCTTGCTTAGCTTACTAAATCCACCAAATAAGAGGCTCCGGGTAGCAAGCAAGTCTAAGGCTGCAAACATTGACTCTGTCTAGGTCGTCATCATCTTTTTATTGTCATCTTTGTTTCATTCGTTGATGTCGAGGAAATGTCGAACACAAAACGTTTGAAAGTACATTATCTGATTTGTCCAGATGGATATAAGAACTTGCAACCTTTATGTCGCTCACTGGTCACAGAAGAGACAACGGCCATGTAAAGTGCGCTCCAGTAGAAAAGCAAAAACTATTAGAATTTAATTTTGTTTACTAGTGCATATAAATCAGTGCTACAGTGCGTGCGTTTAAAAGTAAATGTTTTCTTTATCAACGCTGTTGGTCTTCACGTACCAAAAGTCTAAATTGTTTAGGAGTGGGGGTGATAAGGATTTGACAATAGACGTGCTTTCAAGAAATTATTCCGAAATTGAAGAAAATCTGTTAAAGTTTTTTTAAAAGGGCTAAACCTTTGCATCCAATTTTTCCATTTCTTTAGTTTATGGTGAGGGGTGTACATATTTTGTTTAGAGATGTCACTTTGGTATTGGTGTTAACATGCTTTTTCCGTGTCATAGGAAAGATATTTGTTGACATCTATCTATCTGTCTATCCATCTATCTATCTATCTATTTCTTTGTGTATGCATTGTATATACATATCTATGGTATGCCTTTCGTCGGGAGAAATGAAATTTGTCCTAGATTGTAACACCATCATTAACGTCCTAGAGAATCGGGGCAATTGAACTTTTAATATAGTCTCTGCTGTGTACGACACTAACTCTTGAATTAAGCATTACTTTTCAAGTTTTTATTTATAAATTATAAATAGCATATGTCGATGAACCTAGATTAAACAACATCAGCTTCTAACCACCTCTTCCAAACCCCCTACCCCCCTTACATTCCCCTCCCACCCACCAACAGCACATAATATTTACAGTCTATCATTATTGTCATTATGTTAATGATTATCATTATGTGTCAAGAAGTCGTGCATTTGTGTTCGCCGTCCCAACAGGCAGCTATCAAACTCCACTTAAACGAACGAGTCGACGATGTTGGGTATAGGTTTAAACCTTCTCCTCCCTCCAGCCCGAAGATTATTAAATCATTACTTCGTGTCTGCTAGATCAGAAATGAGAGACGGAAGGAGCTGGGAGAGAGGGATCGCTGGGAAGCTCGTCCTTTTATGTAATTACTGCTTAGAAATCTATTGGAACGAAACATTGTTTACTGCGTGGAGATCTATTTGGATAAATGGTATGCTTACCGATATTGTAATGCGAGGTTTAAATGAAAGAATTGCGGAGAGGGGCGGGGATCTTAGTGAAGAATTCAAAAATTAAATTTATTCAGAGGTTCTGAAAAAAAGAAAGGCAAATTCGTTTTGACTGATTTTCACAGCATCAGAGATTGTTTTTTTTTTTATTAATAGAAATGTTGATGAGTGAATAAGTAATTAGAAATGCCTTTAGAAATAAAGATGTTTACGTCTTAGCTCAAGCCTCTTGAATGAGGAGGGAAAGGGTTCAAGTCTCTTACTACCCTGACGTCAAACCTAAGTGTAATCCACTCAATCAGGCAAGCATCTGATTGTAATAGTGGTTTGAGGGCATGATTGATAAGAACTTAAGATCTACCGCCCAGGCCACTAAAACATTTCTCCGAAACTGTTTAAAGAAAACAGTCCGGACAGAATGCTGACCTCGTTTGGAGAAGCGTGGATGAGGTTGGAACCAGTGGGACTTAGAAAAAAAATCCTCTTGTATATAGCAACTTTGCTTCGAATTTTCCAGTGGATGACATTTGGAACTTATCCTTCAGTGGAACACAGAATTGCAGAAACTTCTTCGTTTTAACTCTACGAAACGTTATTTGGCAATTTCGTGAAAAAAAAATAATTAACAAGATTACAAAGAGAGTTTGTGTGATACACAAACTCAGAGGCGGCCCCCGTCGGAGTCGGATCCCTGTCAGATCCGCCTATTCGCAAGATGTTTCGGATGTTCCTTCTAAGTTGAAAATAATTAACTTCTCGCTGGACGACGGTGGATGGCGAGCAGGGTATAAACCTGCCTTATCTTGATGTTTGCGCACTAGACTTTAGTTCGGATTTATCGTTGGTCCCTGGCTCAATTCCTGTATGCTCCCATCCTTAAACTATCGCAATATTTCTGAAAGAACAGTAAAGGTTGAATCATATTTTCAAAAGCCTTTAGTGTTTTTTTTATCTAACCGTGACGGACAGACCAACCAACAGAAAAAAAACGCACAAAAATATGCTTCTTTCATTCTAATGGGGGCACTAAACAATTTTTTTTTTAAATCTGATTTTTTTTTTTAAATTTAAGAAATTAGTTTAGAATCATGTCATTGCCGGGCTTTAAGCTAGTACACGAAAGTCGCTGCTAAAAGTTCTTTTTAAAAATGTGCGTGATATCTACATGCAAAGAGCATTTCTTATAGTAACATTTCCTCCCTTACATTTACAAAATTGTTTTAGAATTGGTGTTTTGTTATTAAAAAATCGCTTGCATAATTAATTTTATAAATTAAACGGTTTGCTTTTAGAAAACTAAAAGTAGCCGTTGCACCTAAACCGCATTTAATGGTGAAATAATATTTTTCGTATCTCTTCTAGTTTTGGCGCTCTGAGTGTGACAGACGGACAGACGGACAGACAGACAGAAATTCATTTTAAAAATGTGCGTGATATCCATGTGTCTAGAGCATTTCTTATAGTAACATTTCCTCCCTTACATTTACGTAATTGTTTTAGAATTGGTGTTTTGTTATTAAAAAATCGCTTGCATAATTAATTTTATAAATTAAACGGTTTGCTTTTAGAAAACTAAAAGTAGCCGTTGCACCTAAACTTTTCAAGCCGCATTTAATGATGAAAAATACTTTTGGCGCCCTGAGTGTGACAGACGGACAGACGGACATTTTGCACAAACCTAATAGCGGCTTTTCCCCTTACGGGGGCCGCTAAAAATGCTTAGTTTGGAAAGCTTTTTTTATTCAAGGTTTATTGTCCTTAGCAGTAAACAAGCAAAATAGAAAAACTACCACAGTGACAAACATACATCGTATACAAGGGGAAATGCTCCGCATTTACAACTATGTATCTCAACAATATAAAAGCTATTTGATTAATTCAATATCAACCAAAATAATTAATATCGAGTTATTCATTGACTAATTGGTTAAGTCTGAGAATGGGTGTGGGAGAAATAAAGCGTTCACTTACCTTAAGGGGACGAAACACTCTATAAATAGCCTTAGCTGTAAACACTGAAGGATTACTTTTCCTTGATTGTATCAAAGTAAATACTTAATTACCAATAATTAATTGACTAATTGAGACTTTTTATTTTTTTTTTTTTATTGATTCATGTCTTGTCTATGCCAATGAATGATTTTGTAAAGTTTCAACTCAATCCGAGAATGGGCGTCAGATTACAAACATTTTACAAGACAGATTGAGTTGATATAAGCTTTGTAAAAAAGAAAAGGTTGCTTGTCCTTGATATTATTAATATTTTTTTTTAAATTATTATAGATGAACTTTTAACTGTAAGTCCATGACTAAATTAGTTTGAGAACTGTTGCTTCCATTTCTCGTCTCCGTGCAAATCTTTCAACGTGTCATCGCGTATTGCAGTGCCAACTAATATGTATTTAATTTCATCTCTTCTAGACTGTAAGCACCGAGCAGGCACCGCGCAGGCAAAACTTGACTTTTTCCTCCTCCATCTTTCAAGTTGCTGGATTCTTGATGTCGCGGTAATTGGATATGGATTTATCCATCAGCGTGAGAGGAGCTCTCGTGACGTCTTCGGCGCCATTGATCAGGAACGGCGAACGCCCAACGCAACAAAACGGTGAGCAAGACAAGTCGGTGAAAATCGCCCTCTTCAGACACTCCATTGATAGCATCTTAGGGGGCGCTGCTCAAAACGAGGGCAGCGAAAATTGCTGCGATAGGACCTGTTTTGGCGGGCTCGATTCGGTATGTGAAGTCCGCCCTGGAACTGTCCTCCCCAGCAGTAGCAAGCCGGACAGTGTGAAGGAGAAAGGCTTGGCTAAAGACGGTGTAACTACGGGTCTTGCAGAAGCAGTAAGAGCCGCTAATGAAGAGCGTGCCCATCACGTGAGGTCTGCTGATCAAGGAACTGTTGGTGAGTTTTGTTCAGTTTGTACTATGTGTCAAATCGTAGGTGACCTTTTTTTTGTATTGGCGTCTGTTTGTATAGATCTAGTACAGTGAAACTTGCTATTTCCCCCATTATCCTTTTATGGATTCATGGAACTTGCATACGTCTGCATTTAACTAAATGTATTTGTATTTAAATAACCATCCTATCTATCTATCTATCTATCTATCTATCTATCTATCTATCTATCTATCTATCTATCTATCTATCTATCTTTCTATCTATCTATATATATATATATGTGTGTGTGTGTGTCTGTCTATATCTATCTTCAATATTTCTTTCTTCTCTGCATCGCGTTTCATTCCTCCCCCATGTCTTCCTACTTCTTATGTTTTACAAATACTCACCCCCCCCTTTCTTTTTATATATCCGTCTTTTTTTTTCTTTCGCTTCTGGTCATGTGGTTGTACTTCATACTGTCCTCCACATGGTCCGGAGTTCAAACTCCGCCCGCCCGTCATGCCTGACCGCACAACGTTTAGTCTACGACTTGACCATATCGACAGAATGTCACTTTGCTGACCGCCTTATTGGCCATCAAACTTTCAGTTGTAACTCACTGTATCAATAGTTTTGTTTCTGCTCATAGATAATATTTATTTACAGCAATATATCAACTTGGAAAAATCCCGATATAAGAGTCACTCAAAATGAATCGTTAGAGAAAGGCTACTCGATGCTTTAATCATTAATATGGCCTAGAGCCTAGAACTGTAGAAGTGATATATATGCCGACTGGCACCTTTTTCAATGAAGGAAATTACTTTTATTAACGTTTATTAAGTTATTAGTAGTTAAAAGTTAGGCAATTCATCTCTAAGTACAAAAAAGCACTGTATAGTGTGTATGAAAAGTAAAAGTAAAGTTTCCCTTTCAGACCTTGTGGTCTATAGGGCAGATGATGTAATGGTCATCTGATTCTGTGGCCTAAGGTTGACGATGGTGTCATGTGGCCAGCACAACGACCAACCGCCTTTACTTTTCCCCAACTAATGTCAGGTACCCATTAGAACTGGGTGGACTCAAAGGCGCCTTAGGATCCCGAAAAAAAAATCCCAGTTTTCTCTGGGATTCGAACCCAGGACCCCAGGTTCAGAGGCCAAGCGCTTTACCACTCAGCCACCGCGCTTCCTAGATTGTGTATTATATATCTAGCCATCTCTAATGGTTACCTGAGATTAGTTATATATATATATATATATATATATATATATTGTAAGTTTATGGTTGTGATTCATCATCATCGTTCCTTTGTGTTCCTTGTGGAACATAGGGCCTCGACAAAAACACGCCACTCTCCACGGTCTCTTGCAAGTTTTTTTATGGCTTCCCAGCTCTTTCCGGTCCTCTCGGCTTAATCCAGTAGGCCTATTCTGCGTCGCCATGTTCGTTTTGGTCTTCCTCTACATCTTGTTCCCTGAGGGTTCCACTCTAAGGCCTGCCTAGCTCTGTTGCTGGTATGTTTTCTAAGGATGGTTGTGATTGATTCGTGAAAAATATTTATTCAACATTATTTTCTGTTTGGAGAACTCGTCAACTCCCATGTTAGCTAAGATTTAGTGACTTCAAAGCGCATTCCACGTAGATCTAGTCGCCAATACAATATGTCTTCCCTGACTGGTACTCATCATAAATGTATTGTTTAGCCAAATGTCTGCGAAGAGACATGGTTTACTTCTGTTGACAGACTGACAAAAAAGATTTCAAAGATCAACAAGACAGTTTTATCTCAAAGCAATATGCCAATTTTACCAAATTTATCAATTAAAACCCACCGGGTGTCTGCGCTGTTAGGGCAAGCAATAAATTGAACACTATCTCATGAGCTTTCTCCATACATAAAAGTTTTCTTTGATCGAGTCGCGCCAGACGACGCAATAGAGAACACAAACAAGGACATTAAAGAAATGATAACAACAATTAACGCATGCATTAAATCAATGTTAACCAAACTTAACAGAACGCGCTTTGAACATTCTGTGCATTTAGTGGAACACTTTCCTTATTTTAGAGAGAGATTAATTCACGTTGTGGCCTACGAGTTAAATATTCCAGTAGTTTTGTTCAGGCTCCGTGGAACACTAGTAGTCAATGGAACACAGTTTAGGAAACACTGCATTCAATTTTTAAATGCAAATTTAAACAACTTGTTTTAAGACAATTTAAAGAATGCATTGAAGGATGCATGATTTATTGAAACGCAGGATATCACCCAGTATAACGGGAATTTAATACGATTGATCATTGCCATTACATAATTGAAATATTTCTATATCGCAAAAAAAATTTCCTTTGGTGTAATAAAGATATTTTTATTATTACATGACATAACTTTTATCCATACTCTGAGTCGTGTATAACTAAAGCAGATTTGATTGTAGTTCCCATAAACTTATCCATTGAAGAATTATAGCGTGAATGTTACTGTGATCGCTTTTTAAATACATAAAAAAGGTTGTACGACTTGAATTAGAACTCAGTGTTCAAGCCCTCTCAAGGGGACTAATTCAACTTACACCACAACATCTTTCAGGTACGATTTCTTTCCTTTGTTCGATTTCAAACAAAACATTTAATTACCAATAGTTAAATAAATAATTATTGATGTTATAAAATTGATTGTTTCTTTGCCAGGTAAAAGAAATAATTGTGCAAAATTTTTTTTTTAGTTTGTCGTGAAATAGAAACAATAGATAACTCTATACAATCTTCTTTGTTCCTAGAGTCTTCGGTAGCTGCACTGCTAGCAGATTAGCTCGATAAGGCTTTAAGCCTACAAGTTCGAATTCCCCCCTTTTTTTTTAAATACATTTAAAAAGCGATCACCTAGATGCCCCGTTCTTTCTCCCCCTTCTCTTTCCGACTGGTCCAGACATGTAATAGGATCATAGCGTATTAAGAACGCCAAAACCATGAAATTACGCTAAAAAAATAAATATTTCTAATCGCACCGTTTTTTTTTTTGTTGTTAGCTAAGATCCATTACACATTTAATTACATGACTGTTGCGACTAATTCATACACTTAATATAAACCATGTTTTATAAAAGTATTTTTATATTGTATCTGTTCTGTTGTCACAGATTAATAAACTACTGTAGACTTTACAATTTAACAATAAATAATATAACGAGACTGTCTTCATGAAGGTAGACATGGAGAACTCTTTTATTTCCGCTCTATCTTTTACGTTCACTCACAAACATAAACAATAAACAATGACGTAATATATTTTATATTATCACATCCTTCCTTTTAAAGTTCTTAATAGGGCCTACTGATATCTAGAAGGAATCTTAACAACTCGGCCACTTCTGGTTGTTTTGACTGGCACGACAAGTTCTCTAGACGTTGGTCTATAACTGTCTGTTTCGGTTGTTCTAACAGTTTGTTGTTCATTGTCTTCGTCAGTATCATACTCATAGTACCCAGAGATGTCTTCATCAAAACTCTTGTTTAAAAACCGTTGGTTTCTTCTGTAGGTTTTTCCATCATTTGTCTTTATGATATAAGATCTGGGTGATGGATGTTTCTTAATGACGACAGCTTTCTGCCATGTTTGTCCTAGACGCACTCTCACCTTCTCTCCGACAGAATAATCTTTAGGTAGTCTTGCTTTTGCATCGTATTTTACTTTGCTTTTCATCTGTCGTTCGTTGAGTAATCTCTCTGCATTTTCAGCTATCGATGGTTCAAATAGTTTGGGATCAGTTGGAATTATGTCCCTGAGTCTTCTACTCATCAGCAGTTGTGATGGTGAATACGGCAGTCCACTTATTGGAGTATTTCTATACTCGAGCATAGCGAGATATGGATCTTTCCCACTTTTGTATGCTTTGTTGAATATCTGCTTTACGATACCAACATACACCTCACTTTGACCATTTGATTGAGGGTACCTGGGACTTGATGTAGTTATCTTGAAATTCCATTCAGAAGCAAACTCTCTATATTGATAACTGTTGAATGGCATATTGTCGCTCACTATTTCTTCTGGTATGCCATGTCTAGCAAAAATACCTTTCAGTGCTCTGATAACACATTCTT
Organism: Biomphalaria straminea; assembly: GCA_021533235.1. Lineage (NCBI taxonomy): Eukaryota > Metazoa > Mollusca > Gastropoda > Planorbidae > Biomphalaria > Biomphalaria straminea. The sequence goes on along the minus strand of JADKLZ010072930.1, from coordinate 4,556 downwards.
CTGTTTTGTTCTCTAGTCGTTTTATTTCAGGGTACTTTGAGAAATAGTCCACAACTAGCAAGTAAGCATTGTTTCGCCATTCAAACAAATCTGTCGCAACCTTTTTCCATGGTCTGTCTGGTACAGCATGAGGTAACAATTTTTTCTTCGGTCTCGATTGCTCCTGAGCACGTAATAGTTTATCATCTTCATGCAATTGAGAACCTGTCATTGGTCTACTAGTTGTTGTTAGTTGATTTCTCGGCTTCAACTCTCGTGGAACTTCATTTTGTCGCTTGACAATATGTACTTCGACGTTTTCTTTTGCTTCAATTAGTTTCAAAGCAATAGATGTCTTCATACCTAAAACTGGGTTTATTTCTTTCTTGATCACATAAAGATCATCTTTGACTTCCACATCGTCGATTTTAAATATGACCGATGCAACTCCCTTCAGTTCTAGTGCTTCATCCCCTAATGCTCGTAGGGTAGTATTTGAATGTTTTAACTGACTTTCAGTTTCTAAAGTGTTCCACGTTGACTCTGATATCACATTAGCTTGTGCTCCTGTGTCAATCTTCATCTTGACAATTTTTCCCATAATATTGATATCAGCCATCCAAACTCTGACATTGTTGTCAGTACCAATTGCCTCAAACCATAACTCGTTTACTTGGCTGCTTGACTTTCATCTTCCAGTAAATCAACAGCCTTGAAATATTTCGAACGACATTTTGCAGCGAAATGATTTTTCTTTTTACATTTTCGGCATGTCTGTCCGAATGCTGGGCAATTGTGTTTTCCATGCGATCTACCACAAGATCTGCAATCTTTTATGGTACTTGTTCCATGGGTCCTTGCCATACTCTCGTGTGAGTTTTTAACTGGCATTCTGTCTTCTGACCTCTTTTCTCTACTAGCAGCATCTATTTGTAGTCCTTTCATATCCACTTTCATATCCATCATTTGGTTCTGTGTATGCTCGTCAGCACGAATGATGCTTGCTGCTTTCTCTAAAGTTAAGTCTACGTCTCTCAGAAGTCTCTCACTCGATCCGACTGTATGCCACATACCAATCGATCTCTTATGAGTTCCTCACGAAGGTTGTCAAACTTACATTCTTTGGACAAATTCTTTAAATCTGTATAGTACTGTTCAAACGTTTCACCGTCCTTCTGACTTCTTGTGAAGAATTTATATCTGTCATAAACAGTGTTAGACTTAGGCATAAAATGATTCTGAAACCTTTCAATGAGTTTGTCTACAGTCTCATCTTCAATTACTTCAAAAGTATTGTAGATGTCTCGAGCGGGTTCACCGATCAGGTGTAGCAGTAAAGCTTTCTTCACTGGTTCGGGCTTCGTGTTCTTTTCAGTGGCGACCATAAATAGTTCAAAACTTTGTCTCCATTTTTTCCATCTTTCAGATAGATTGCCGTCTAGTGACAACGGTTTAGGAGGATCGAATAATTCCATTATTCGTAGAGCGTATAGATTCTAGATTCTATGTCTAGATGTCTAGATCCAAAACAATTCAAATGAACTAGTGATATACCACTTGATACAAATACAATGTACTTAAAAGCAATTTAGAAACCACTACCTTCCAGATCTGTCACAAGATCACAAGATCTGACACTTCTGACACCAGATCACAAGATCTGACCCTTCTGACACCATGTTCTGTTGTCACAGATTAATAAACTACTGTAGACTTTACAATTTAACAATAAATAATATAACGAGACTTGTCTTCATTAAGGTAGACATGGAGAACTCTTTTATTTCCGCTCTATCTTTTACGTTCACTCACAAACATAAACAATAAACAATGACGTAATATATTTTATATTATCACAGTATCTTTCTTTTACCCTTTCGCCTAATAGAAACTCAATGAAGAAACTCTTACACAGTGTTAACACCGAACTCAACTAACTTTGTTAATAAAATACAAAGCCTTTATAGAGATTCTACATTCTCCTAACTCAGTGATGCCCAACCGAATTCGACCTGCGGGCCATTTTATTTCCAACACTCGTGTCGTGGGCCACATGACAGAAAAGATACAAAAACTTAATGAAATGGAACTAAAACTAAAACCCGTGGATCTAGCACTTACATTCATTAGTGAGATGTTTGAAGTTGATCTTCTTTTCTGCCCTACGGAAAAATATTTTTATTTATTTACTTAAAATGTGAGCAACATTATATCTAGCTTAATCACCGACTCATTTTCATATCTTTTTTTAACAACCATTCAATCCTTCAAATCTCTATAAGCGAAGTTTAACAATATTTTATTCACAGCTCAAATCAAGAATGCTGCCATATTTGTTTTGTATTTTTAAACAGCCTCACTTTCTTTACCAATCATATACATTGGCTTATTATCATGTTCCACGTTAAAGGTCATGGTACCAATCCATCAGAAAAAGTTAGGGCCTAACGTTGGTTAAAAAATACCTTTATAAACCTTTTTGGAGAAGGGATTTTCTACACTTTGTGCCGTCGTTTCGGCGGGCCGGATGGAACCACTTCCTGGGCCGGATCTGGCCCGCTGGCCGTATTTTGGGCATCACTGTCCTAACTTATTCTAATATGTAAAAACCAAACACTCTAATTAACTACGTTATCAATAACTCTCTATTAGTTTAGCAGTTTAGCAAATCAGTTTTTCATAAATAGTATCATTCTACAGGTCACTAAGACAGTTTGTTACACGAGTAGTGAAGTTTTTTTTTTCTTTTTTGAGCCCTAGCGACAGTCAAATCTCAAAAAGGCTAGCATTAAAAACAATCACAGATCAAGTCAATAACAAAACAAATGTGCCTACACTATCTCCTCTTTATTTCCCATACTTCCGCAGAAACCGAAAGAGATTTCATGTCATTGCCTTACCCCGGCCTACGTATCCAAGGTAAACAATCCGTTCATAGCTACTTATTTGTAAATTACCCGTCGTTCGGAAATATTTCTTCAAGTATTTGAGTCATTAAAGCTATGTTCAATGGAAGTAAATACAGAAAGAGATAAATTTTAACGATTATTATCTTCTCTTTGCCCACTTTTGCCATTGTTCAGCTCGCGGCTTCAAGAGTTACTCTTCTTGATATCCTCCCGCTGAAATAGGTTAACTCTAATTTTGACTAGACTTTATCGATGTTTTATTATGTTTTATTAATCCAATAAAGTAACAAAAAAAGTTAGGGAGGTTAACACGGAGACCGCCCACCTATTAACTCAACCTTGATTCTCCCGCCCTTGCGATACTTCGTTCCCTAACTCGACTTTCATATTTGATTGTTACGTCTTCAGATTTCCTATATGGACATTGTTTCTTGTCTTCAAAGCCCGCTTTGTTTATCTAGTTAATCATTTTTTTTATAAATGGCTGTCATAAATTTATTAAATATATGTCTGTGTGAATGTGTGTGCCTGTGTTACGACACAGGACTGGAAAGAAATATTTATATGGTTAACATACAGTCTACTAACTAGACCCGAGATGCTTTGCGTGGCCACCCAGTCATAAAGTCATAAAAACACAGACAAAACAAAAAAGCTTACCAGGCAACACAATAGTTATGGTTGACAAATGGTAGGAAGGAAAGTTTATCTGGCACAGGGACGTGCCAAGTATTTTGACTTGACAGAACAAGAAGAAAAAGACACTCCAGCGGTCTGCAAGATAAAGTCCTATGTAGATGTACATCTATAATGAACAAAATAAAAATAGCAGGTAATGACAAGAGTGACACATTGAAAACACATTTCGAAATAGAGAGTCGATTGATGAAGTGGTGAATAATAAATAAATCTGGATCGTAGATTTAGAAACAGGAGTCTTGAAAATATTTTTTTATCTCCATTTTCGCTAATGCACCAAATTCTTAGACATTCCGATCTTATGTAAGATGCACAGTAACTGTGTTTTTTTTTTTTTTTTTTTTTTGTTTGTTGTTTTCACCAATGATTTTATTAAGTACATTTGTTTATTTCAATATATTTAATGCACATTCTCACCATCTCGTATTTCTTTCTGTTTATATTTTAGACAATTTATTTTTTAAAGTTTTGTTTCTAATTCCCACCCGACCAAAATATTTGCTTACGTTCGAGACCCCTTAATGCCAGTTTAGGAATCAGTGCATGTCGATGTTTTCCTGCATTCTTGAGAAGTTCATTCTCCCGGCGTCTACGACTCACTGTTTCTTTGAGTAAAAAGAAAGCATTTGAAGAAGTCGTTTTGAAAATGTCTGTAAAAATAACTTTATGAAACGACATCGTTAGAGACACCTCTCACGGAAACAAAAGCTGTGTGAGAGATTTATTAGTAGAGGAAACTGCGTCATTTAATTAACTTGTTTTTTTTTAGCATTGTCTTTTTTTTTTTGTTTTTATTTGATTAATACTCAAATATGAATTAACAATAACAATAAAATAGAATAAGAGTTTGTTGTTGTTTTTTTGGCCTAGAAAAAGATAAGACCTCCTTCACCCTATTCATAACGCGGGCCCCCCCCCCCCCATTTTGGTGTGCTGCCACCTCAGTTTGAGAAACCTTCAGCGAAGTTT
>JADKLZ010072929.1:0-21504 GCA_021533235.1 Biomphalaria straminea | reverse complement strand
AGAGCAGAGAGTTCCTAGTGTTGGGTACTCATCACAAAACTGAACAAGTTCCCATTCTGGGGTACCCATCAAAGAAAAGGAATCCCAAACTGAGAGGATATATTGGCCCACAAAGGTTAAATAGCATTTAAGTTTTAGATTCTTCTTTAATTTGTAAAAAATTGTTTTTAAACCTTAATGTTTTGTTTGATTGCTTTTAATAATTTCATAAAGATTATGGAGTATTACATGAAATCTTTTCATCTATAAGTAAACCTCGATATTTTGAGCTTTTAGTCTGTGTGCACCATGAATAAGATACATTTTTTTATTTGATTTAGTTTTTTTTTTTGTTTTTGTTTTTGTTTTTCTATAGATTACAAACTCTAAACCATAAATTGTGACTGGAAAGACATGCTCCAAATTGATTCCTATTTCTGTGATTGTTCTTATTCTTCATTAAAATTTCAGCATCTTCTGTTGTTTTTATTGTCTATTTATTATGCAATCGTCTGCAAATAATCTTCTTTCTTTCTCAACTATTACAATAAGGTAGGCCATTTAGGTAAATTAAAAGCTGTTATGGGCCTAAGACTGTTCCTTATGGCATACCTAAGTTTATTATTGTTTGAGTTGATTTAGAACCATTTATTATTACAGATTGTTCTCTGAATCTTATACAAAATACATAAAAAAAGAAAAACATAAGAAATACTTTGAAAAACAAAAAAAAAGCTTATACAAATAGTTTGGATCAGTCATCTAATTACATTTGTAATAGATCTAGACCGACAATAATAAATTTGTATAGTTATATATCGTTTGTTTCAATTTCTAACGACGACCTATGAAGGGGACTAATTCAGCTTATACAGTCCAGTACAATTTCTTTCTTTTTTCTGAGATACCAAATAAAATAATTTATTACCAATAGAAAATCACCTAATTAATTAAAACTATACTTTTTTATTGCGTCCTCGGGTAAAATTTGGCCCATGTATGAAAATAAAGAAATATATATAAAAAAAGAAGGGAGTGTTTCAAGCATAATAAACAAATATCAGGTGGCCGAGCCTTGCTCGGTTAAATAATTTCATATACCCGAAGTTTTACGCTGTCTAGACTGTAGGAGGACTTAAGAGACTTGATATTTAATCGCCATGTACAATTACATATAGAACAAACAGAACACTAAAGAAACTCTTCAGATTATTTTACGGGATATGTGCCCTGCTCAGCCAGACTGTAAGACTATAAGAAGTTCATACCGGCTTTTGCCATCCATCTATCCCAGTGGTGCTACTGGTGCTACAGCCCATGGAAGGATATGGCCTGCTTTTACACATCCCTCCATTCAGATATTTTCTAGGCCTTTCGTCACCACACCCTAACCCCAAGTTTTTTACTGAGGTTTATAGTTAAATCAAAAGTGGCTGCAGCGTACGCAAACTCGTTGACCGCTTAGAATATTGTGTGTTGGTTTCCTTTTCGAGTCGATGTGAAGCTCGAAGTCGCAGATCCTCAAGTTTCCTTAAACGCTCCTCAGAATTTTCTAGCTTGACGATATTACTAATGATTGCATTTACGAATAATAACGTTATGTCAATAAAATATTAACTTCACGTCAATAATAATAATAATAATAATAATAATAAAATTATTATGTTTATATAAATAATGTTTGTCTAAATGAATCTATATAAAAGACCTTCTAAAAAAAATACAAAGATTTAGATCGAACAAAATTATAATAATATTTGTCTTCTATAAATTTAGAGTGGAATTGGCAATGCTGTTACATCTAGATCTAGTCTAGGAAAAAAAGCGATTGAAATCTGGCTGAAATCCTATAGCTCAGACGTAGACGTCTAGATCTATTTGTTTTCCTGAAAAGTTGTGAACATCTTTTCTTCTAGAAATTACAACAGAAAACCTATTAGATTATTATTAGATCTCTTCAACGCCGCAAACCTCCTGCTATTAGGGAAGAATAACGGCGAGCAACATGGCGGTTTTTTCGACGGAGAACTGAGAATCTAGTTGTAAGTCTAGAATCAAGACCTAGATCTAGACGTAGATTGTTTGTTTGTTCTTTTAGGCCTACATGTTTCGGATGTTCCTTCAGAGTTGAAGATAGTTACTTCCTAGTCCAAACCTCCCGCAGGACGACGGGGGATGGGAGCGGGCAGGGTTTGAACCCGGGACCATCGATAAATCCAAACGACAGTCCAGCGTGCAAACCGCTCGACCAGGCAGACATCCAGATTCCAGATTCGGCGTCCATATCTTTCTTTTCGGCCTACATTATATATATATTAAAAATATACAATTAATCAAATTCTTATTTTAACGTGCCTTATAATAAAGGGATCAAGCGATTAATTTGTAGAAACACTTGGAAGCACTTGAGCGTCTTCAGATAACCACGTGCTTGATTGATGTTCACTGTTTTAAACCTTCAACTACGGTGCGCAAATATCTAGTTGTGTCTATTCATTCAAACGCGATAAAACTTGTTGCAAAGAAATGCTTTAGTGAACGGATGTAAGCCAGTGACGTAGGAGGTGTCAAGTTTTTTTTCCCTTTGACGTCGTGGGAAAAAATTTCATTCATAAATTCTCCATGTCATTCATAAAACCTTCAAACCAAAATAAGTTTTTCCATAATGAGACATTTTTCAAACCGATATAACGGTCGAACTCGAGTTTTCCCGATGTGGCCAATGAGCTGAGCATTTTTTTCTCACTAACATTTAGATACGTTGAAATTTTAAAGAAAATCGTTAGAGCTGTTTTCGAAATAGAAGGAAAATATATATATATATATATATATATATATATATATATATACAAGAATTGCTCGCTTAAGAGTATAGGATATAGTGCATATGAACAAATCATCGGGCGGTACGTACATCTTGTTGTTGTATAAATGGGTGTAAGCCAAAACATTATCTTAAACAATTCCTAAAGAAAATTGTTCATTTTTACAAAGCTTATATCAACTCTCTTCGTCTGTTTATTTGTCTCCCACTTACCCTTCTTGGATCAAGTTGAAACTTTGCACAATTATTCATTATCCCAAACAAAACACCAATCAATTAAATAACTTCATTTATTAATTTTGTTTGATAAAGGAAAAAAAAAAGAATCAAATCTTACAGCATTGATTTTTGAGATGTGTGGTTGCAAATGTGCAGTTCTTTTCCTTATATTAGCTTTGCTCCTTTGTTCTTTCTAAAGTATTCTTCTATTTTGCGTGTTCTCATACTCTAAATTTACCACTATTAAAAAGAAAATTGATGTTATCTTCAGGAGACTATCATTTATAGATATTTAATTTCACCAAACTTGTTCAAGGGGCAATAATTCAAGTTAAACCTTAAATATATAATAGTATTTGTTTAACATATTTTTTTTTTAAAAAGAGAGGGGGGGGTATTTTTATTGCTTTACTGATAAGTGTAAAGATTTATGAAACAGAAGAAAATTGTTTTGTATAGAATAAAATAATAAGATAAAGATAGACACATTTGTCCACTTGAATCGATTGATATATTGTACAAATACAAAGTTCTATGCGGACGAACACACGACTGCCAGCAAGCGTACTTCTATAAATGACCCACTGTACACTAATGCAATGATTCTGACAAGCTGATATAACTAGTATGCTGGTAGTTCTGTTGGATGTCTCCTTTTTCAAGGATTTGCACACCAAATTACAGTTGTGACGTATTAGAGGTAGTCATAGCGCACCAAGAAGTGCGAACTATGAACAGGTCATTAAAAAGGACGTCATTTAGAGTAAGGTCTTCTACACAACAGTGGCATACAACACAGTGACAGAAGCTTTTTTATAGAATGTTGTTTTAGTTATTAATATCATGTGGCCGAGCCTTGCTCGGTTAAATAATTTATACTAAGAAAGGTTATATACTACTGCTACTGGTGCTACAGTCATGGAAAGATATGGCCTGCTCTTACACATCCCTCCATTCAGATATCTCCTGGGCCTTTCGTCACCACGCCCTAACGGTAACCCCAAGTTTTTTACTGAGGTTTTAGTTAAATCAAAAGTGGCTGCAGCGTAGCAAACTCGTTGACCGCTAGCTAGATATCTTGATGTCAAGCCTTATTATAATTATAATTTTGCTGGTAAAATTATGACCATGTGTTCATGCTTCAGTGTCTAATGTCCCGTACCAAAACAAAGGAAATGGTGATTACACAGCTGCTCTACTGCTCCTTACTTTCTCACACTGAACAAGATATCTAAACTTGGGGTTACCGTTAGGGCGTGGTGACGCCCTTGGGCACCTCTGAGTCTACCCAGCTCTAATGGGTACCTGGCATAAGTTGGGTCGTTGTGTTGGCTACAGGACACCCTTGTTAACCGTCGGCTATATGACCTTTACATCACCTGCCCTATAGACCACACGGTCTGAAAGGGGAACTTTACTTTCTTTTTTACATTTAAAGTCTTTACTTATTTGCACTTTGCTGTGACGTCATTTAATTTTTGCAGAAGACTAGATCTTCTAGGTGTTTGAAATTTTTCTTCGAACTAATGAAGAGAAAAAAAATCGGGCTACAAGCAAAGATTTATTAGGGCAATACTTTAGAGAGAAAGTTAATTGCATTTCCCACTCTTATCTCGACTTAAATCAATTTTAGTATTTAATTAACATTAATTAAAATCACGTTTTGTTAGGCCTACTCTTTGTAGTGTTATTAGTAGTCCTTTATATATAGAATTTATTAAGTAACCATAGTAAGAGAGCTTTTTTTACAGTTCATCTTATCAGCTTACAAATTCTTAATGGGTTCTAAAAACAAAAATCTGGACATGGATCTCGAAAACTAGTCTATCAATTTGTCTAGAAATTTGACACTAGACGTATATCTTTCGGAAAAGAATTATTAGGTAATTGGTCACTGTTAGACACCTAGTTTGTATTTTTAGTTAGAGACGCACCATAGTAGACGCATTTTGAACGTGACTAGTGACGCTTTGACTTTGTTGGGTTTGGAAGCTACTTAGAGACAGAAAATCATTTGGTGATAGGAATTCATAGGGTTATGACATACGTAATCAACAGAGACCTTTTTGTGGATTAAACATTATCTAAACTATTCAATGAGATGCGGTGGCTTAGCGGTAAAGCGCTTGGCTTCTAAACCGGGGGTCCCGGGTTCGAATCCTGGTTAAGACTGAGATTTTTTTTTCGGGATCCTTGGCGCTTCTGAGTACACCCAGCTCTAATGGGTACCTGACATTAGTTGGGGAAAAGTAAAAGCGGTTGGTCGTTGCGCTGGCCACATGGTACCCTCGTTAACCTTGAGCCACAGAATGAACTTTACATCAGACAAGGTCTGAAAGGGGAACTTTACTTTTTTTTAAAACTTAAACTGTTCAACTGAGTTTCGGACTCGTCTATTCACTGTTAAACAGATGGTGTTTGTTTGCCTGTGAGTTTATCGCATTGTAATACACCCTCACAAGAAACCCAGACATCTGCAGAGTAATATGTCATAATCTGGCAGGCATCATCAAATGATCAATTAACTACAAGAAAGACAGGCATCCATCACACCACACAGGAAAAATTCTGGTTTGACGGTTATAGCATCTGCGGTTGCTGATATCTTAAAATTAAATTTGGCTTTTGTCTTTTCATTTTGAACACAAGTCCATGGTTTAAGTGTCCTGGAATATTTTTAAGCATTGTCTTTATGAATTCATTAACTCGGCTGATATTATTAATTGGTGAAATGTACATGATTATAATTCTTGCGCAGTGTATTAATATACGACTAAAATGTTCCTGTTGTATCTAGTGTTCATTAGTTATTAAGAGCAAAGTCATCGGCTTCATAAAAAACTTACTTTATTGTTGTTTTTCTATCTCATTTTTGTTTAAACAGACAACAATATTCTTCAAAAGTCTTTGATCTGTTAACATTTTGCTGAAACTTGCCAAGTCATAATTCCTCGCGACTTTAGACAAATTCAACTTTGTGGTATTGTAGAGGTCCTGGTCACGACTTCTGTGGAGACCCCTTTCCTCTATTAAAGTTTAATTAAGTCTGAGGTAATGACACATTACTTGTCCATTTAATATCCTTCCCTACATTTGTATAGTTATTATGCATATTTTTTATTTTATTTTGTAGACACCCCATTTCTATTTTCGAGGATGAAGTCCTGCGGTGATTCGGTCCTGTTTTTTTTACCCATATACATTAGACGCAAGGTTCAGTATTTCAAGTGCCTTGCAAGTCGGGGACAGACATACAAGGTCAGAGTTAGCCTCCGATCGGTGGGTGTATCGCACAGAACTCTAGGCAATTTTTTTAGAGAAGAAATAGTGAGACTTGTGCCCAATGTTATTGTTGTGTGTTAGAGTACATTAGCCTGACTAGGTTTCAAATAAATTACGTAATTTATTGTTTCTCTGTTTATTTTTTTTTAAATATAATTTGGGCCCGCCAAACTCACTACTCCTAGGGCAATTATCTAAGGCTCTATGGCCGTCCTGCCGCCTCCCCCAATAACTAATTAGCTCTTATCGTCTCCTGATTGACAAATTAGATATGAACTCCTCCCTAACACGAGTTGAAATACACGCGGGAGAAATTTAAAAGATAGATTCAAAGTAGCTTTCCAACAATGGCTGATATCTGTCGTGACACGTACGAGACGGGTAATTAAAGAATGATTCTTCGCGAGGAGATCGTCTGCTGACTACGACAAGGCAATTCCATTGGTTGGTCACATTGGGTGGTAACGCGAAAAAAGGGGAGTGGTCAATACTTGTGCTACTTTTAGCCTCCACAAAGAGGTGGGACGGGTGGTGGAAGCTAGACTACACTTTGAGAGTCTCATAGTATATCATTATACAGTTAGTTTTTTTTTTCCATTGTTTTTTTTTTTTAGTTACAGATCTACAGTGACGTGGAAGAGACAATATAGATCCCAGTTTTGATATTATCCTTAGCATGAGATCAATGTTAGCAGATTGTTTTTGATGGGCTACCTTTCAAATGTTTCGTGTATCGCTCTACCAGTTGATCATTGTAAAAAGGTATTTCTTTTCAAGCATTTTTTAAACATTATTTTGATCCATAGTTTTTACAATGTGTTTTCCTCTTTTTTCAAGAAATTTCTTTCAGAAATGAAAATCTTAGATATATGATTGAATTTCGTTTCAGTTACATGTAAGTTACTAAGTTTTTTTTTTATGTTACTCGGAGGCCTAGCTTCCATCTGCTGCTTGTAATCACTTTAGTGTTAAGAAAGAATAGATGAAATTACAAAGGAAGTGGGTGTCTTTGATAGAGGAAGGGTACAGATCAGCATATACAAATGTGTTTATTATTTGTGTATTTACAATAGTGTGATCTGAAGTTGTTATTGTTTTAACTAGCCACGTTCTGTGCTTATCTAAGATTACGTAAGAGTGATTGCATTATAAACATTGTTGAGATTTACGTACAGATTTTAACTGTCGAAGGATATTAATTTTTCTTCTTCTTGTCCTTACTTTTATGTTTGAGAGTTCAGAAGAATAGCGAATCGAACAGTGGCTTCCTGATCAGGCAGTTGTCAATATTGTTTTATTCTATATTGGGGTTTTGGGGCCAGTGTCTTGTTCGGTCCTCTTGATGCAGTATGCAGCTTCCAAGGACTTGGTCGACATTCTCAGGTGACGCTCTACAGAAGGCAAGTCTCACTAATCACTATTTTCATATTCCGGAACACGTTGTAGTCTCACTGTCTTGTGTCCTGTTCTGAGACAAAATATTCTCGTGAACGTCGTCTCACTTTCTTGTGTCCTGTTCTGAGACAAAATATTCTCATGAACGTTGTTGAGATTTACGAACAGATTTTTACAGTCCAAACAAAGGATGTTGTTAAAGTTTTGTAATTTTCGCTCGAAAGTGCGCCCCACAATCCCTCACACACCCAAATATAAACACACTCACACATTAACAGCATTGGTAGCCACTTGGGGCGAGAGGGGGGGGGGGCTAGAAAAAGAGAGAGAGAAAAAATATAAGAAAGTGAAATTGTTAGTGTTGCTGTAGAATCAACGCATATACATTTATGAAATTCAATATTGATGTTTTTTTATTGGGTAATTAGTGTTTTTTATATTGAGTATTCACGTGATTTGCAATATTTCAATATTGTGTTGGTGTTTGTTAAATGATTCTGTCATTTCAAACTTAATCACTTTATTTCTATTTCATCCCATAGTTCCATTTTGATTTACTTATTTATTTATTTTAATGGTAGCATGAGTATTATAGGTTTAGATTGCTTCTCATTTATGGGGATGAAATAAATATTAAAAGCGCGTTCTCCCAAAGCCCTTGACAGAAAACGTGAGCGGTTTTTTGGTTTACACTCATTTATTGTGCTTTCTGATTTTTAGATGCTATTCCAATATTCAATTCAATGTAGTCTGAGAGCACTTTGGGATGAAACAGATAAATAAGACATAAAGGAATTTGTCTCGTTCAACAGTATAAAAGAATTTCAACTGGGCCGGCGCTAGGTGAGGCCAGTCGACCGATGCCTCAAAAGACCAACGCCTCAGGCCCAGAGCTGCAAGTTAGTAAAGAATATCTTGCTTAGCTTACTACATCCACCAAATAAGAGGCTCCGGGTAGCAAGCAAGTCTAAGGCTGCAAACATTGACTCTGTCTAGGTCGTCATCATCTTTTTATTGTCATCTTTGTTTCATTCGTTGATGTCGAGGAAATGTCGAACACAAAACGTTTGAAAGAACATTATCTGATTTGTCCAGATGGATATAAGAACTTGCAACTTTTATGTCGCTCACTGGTCACAGAAGAGACAACGGCCATGTAAAGTGCGCTCCAGTAGAAAAGCAAAAACTATTAGAATTTAATTTTGTTTACTAGTGCATATAAATCAGTGCTACAGTGCTTGCGTTTAAAAGTAAATGTTTTCTTTATCAACGTTGTTGGTCTTCACGTACCAAAAGTCTAAATTGTTTAGGAGTGGGGGTGATAAGGATTTGACAATAGACGTGCTTTCAAGAAATTATTCCGAAGTTGAAGAAAATCTGTTAAAATTTTTTTTAAAGGGCTAAACCTTTGCATCCAATTTTTCCATTTCTTTAGTTTATGGTGAGGGGTGTACATATTTTGTTTAGAGATGTCACTTTGTTTTTTATTGGTGTTAACATGCTTTTTCCGTGTCATAGGATAGATATTTGTTGACATCTATCTATCTGTCTATCTATCTATCTATCTATCTATCTATCTATCTATCTATCTATCTATCTATCTATCTATCTATTTCTTTGTGTATGCATTGTATATACATATCTATGGTATGCCTTTCGTCGGGAGAAATGAAATTTGTCCTAGATTGTAACACCATCATTAACGTCCTAGAGAATCGGGGCAATTGAACTTTTAATATAGTCTCTGCCGTGTACGACACTAACTCTTGAATTAAGCATTACTTTTCAAGTTTAATTTATAAATTATAAATAGCGTATGTCGATGAACCTAGATTAAACAACATCAGCTTCTAACCACCTCTTCCAACCCCCCTACCCCCCTACAATCCCCTCCCGCCCCACCAACAGCACATAATATTTACAGTCTATCATTATTGTCATTATGTTAATGATTATCATTATGTGTCAAGAAGTCGTGCATTTGTGTTCGCCGTCCCAACAGGCAGCTATCAAACTCCACTTAAACGAACGAGTCGACGATGTTGGGTATAGGTTTAAACCTTCTCCTCCCTCCAGCCCGAAGATTATTAAATCATTACTTCGTGTCTGCTACATCAGAAATGAGAGACGGAAGGAGCTGGGAGAGAGGGATCGCTGGGAAGCTCGTCCTTTTATGTAATTACTGCTTAGAAATCTATTGGAACGAAACATTGTTTACTGCGTGGAGATCTATTTGGATAAATGGTATGCTTACCGATATTGTAATGCGAGGTTTAAATGAAAGAATTGCGGAGAGGGGCGGGGATCTTAGTGAAGAATTCAAAAATTAAATTTATTCAGAGGTTCTGAAAAAAAGAAAGGCAAATTCGTTTTGACTGATTTTCACAGCATCAGAGATTGTTTTTTTTTTATTAATAGAAATGTTGATGAGTGAATAAGTAATTAGAAATGCCTTTAGAAATAAAGATGTTTACGTCTTAGCTCAAGCCTCTTGAATGAGGAGGGAAAGGGTTCAAGTCTCTTACTACCCTGACGTCAAACCTAAGTGTAATCCACTCAATCAGGCAAGCATCTGATTGTAATAGTGGTTTGAGGGCATGATTGATAAGAACTTAAGATCTACCGCCCAGGCCACTAAAACATTTCTCCGAAACTGTTTAAAGAAAACAGTCCGGACAGAATGCTGACCTCGTTTGGAGAAGCGTGGATGAGGTTGGAACCAGTGGGACTTAGAAAAAAAATCCTCTTGTATATAGCAACTTTGCTTCGAATTTTCCAGTGGATGACATTTGGAACTTATCCTTAAGTGGAACACAGAATTGCAGAAACTTCTTCGTTTTAACTCTACGAAACGTTATTTGGCAATTTCGTGAAAAAAAAATAATTAACAAGATTACAAAGAGAGTTTGTGTGATACACAAACTCAGAGGCGGCCCCCGTCGGAGTCGGATCCCTGTCAGATCCGCCTATTCGCAAGATGTTTCGGATGTTCCTTCTAAGTTGAAAATAATTAACTTCTCGCTGGACGACGGTGGATGGCGAGCAGGGTATAAACCTGCCTTATCTTGATGTTTGCGCACTAGACTTTAGTTCGGATTTATCGTTGGTCCCTGGCTCAATTCCTGTATGCTCCCATCCTTAAACTATCGCAATATTTCTGAAAGAACAGTAAAGGTTGAATCATATTTTCAAAAGCCTTTAGTGTTTTTTTTATCTAACCGTGACGGACAGACCAACCAACAGAAAAAAAACGCACAAAAATATGCTTCTTTCATTCTAATGGGGGCACTAAACAATTTTTTTTTTAAATCTGATTTTTTTTTTTAAATTTAAGAAATTAGTTTAGAATCATGTCATTGCCGGGCTTTAAGCTAGTACACGAAAGTCGCTGCTAAAAGTTCTTTTTAAAAATGTGCGTGATATCTACATGCAAAGAGCATTTCTTATAGTAACATTTCCTCCCTTACATTTACAAAATTGTTTTAGAATTGGTGTTTTGTTATTAAAAAATCGCTTGCATAATTAATTTTATAAATTAAACGGTTTGCTTTTAGAAAACTAAAAGTAGCCGTTGCACCTAAACCGCATTTAATGGTGAAATAATATTTTTCGTATCTCTTCTAGTTTTGGCGCTCTGAGTGTGACAGACGGACAGACGGACAGACAGACAGAAATTCATTTTAAAAATGTGCGTGATATCCATGTGTCTAGAGCATTTCTTATAGTAACATTTCCTCCCTTACATTTACGTAATTGTTTTAGAATTGGTGTTTTGTTATTAAAAAATCGCTTGCATAATTAATTTTATAAATTAAACGGTTTGCTTTTAGAAAACTAAAAGTAGCCGTTGCACCTAAACTTTTCAAGCCGCATTTAATGATGAAAAATATTTTTCGTATCTCTTCTACTTTTGGCGCCCTGAGTGTGACAGACGGACAGACGGACATTTTGCACAAACCTAATAGCGGCTTTTCCCCTTACGGGGGCCGCTAAAAATGCTTAGTTTGGAAAGCTTTTTTTATTCAAGGTTTATTGTCCTTAGCAGTAAACAAGCAAAATAGAAAAACTACCACAGTAACAAACATACATCGTATACAAGGGGAAATGCTCCGCATTTACAACTATGTATCTCAATAATATAAAAGCTATTTGATTTATTCAATATCAACCAAAATAATTAATATCGAGTTATTCATTGACTAATTGGTTAAGTCTGAGAATGGGTGTGGGAGAAATAAAGCGTTCACTTACCTTAAGGGGACGAAACACTCTATAAATAGCCTTAGCTGTAAACACTGAAGGATTACTTTTCCTTGATTGTATCAAAGTAAATACTTAATTACCAATAATTAATTGACTAATTGAGACTTTTTATTTTTTTTTTTTATTGATTCATGTCTTGTCTATGCCAATGAATGATTTTGTAAAGTTTCAACTCAATCCGAGAATGGGCGTCAGATTACAAACATTTTACAAGACAGATTGAGTTGATATAAGCTTTGTAAAAAAGAAAAGGTTGCTTGTCCTTGATATTATTAATATTTTTTTTTAAATTATTATAGATGAACTTTTAACTGTAAGTCCATGACTAAATTAGTTTGAGAACTGTTGCTTCCATTTCTCGTCTCCGTGCAAATCTTTCAACGTGTCATCGCGTATTGCAGTGCCAACTAATATGTATTTAATTTCATCTCTTCTAGACTGTAAGCACCGAGCAGGCACCGCGCAGGCAAAACTTGACTTTTTCCTCCTCCATCTTTCAAGTTGCTGGATTCTTGATGTCGCGGTAATTGGATATGGATTTATCCATCAGCGTGAGAGGAGCTCTCGTGACGTCTTCGGCGCCATTGATCAGGAACGGCGAACGCCCAACGCAACAAAACGGTGAGCAAGACAAGTCGGTGAAAATCGCCCTCTTCAGACACTCCATTGATAGCATCTTAGGGGGCGCTGCTCAAAACGAGGGCAGCGAAAATTGCTGCGATAGGACCTGTTTTGGCGGGCTCGATTCGGTATGTGAAGTCCGCCCTGGAACTGTCCTCCCCAGCAGTAGCAAGCCGGACAGTGTGAAGGAGAAAGGCTTGGCTAAAGACGGTGTAACTACGGGTCTTGCAGAAGCAGTAAGAGCCGCTAATGAAGAGCGTGCCCATCACGTGAGGTCTGCTGATCAAGGAACTGTTGGTGAGTTTTGTTCAGTTTGTACTATGTGTCAAATCGTAGGTGACCTTTTTTTTGTATTGGCGTCTGTTTGTATAGATCTAGTACAGTGAAACTTGCTATTTCCCCCATTATCCTTTTATGGATTCATGGAACTTGCATACGTCTGCATTTAACTAAATGTATTTGTATTTAAATAACCATCCTATCTATCTATCTATCTATCTATCTATCTATCTATCTATCTATCTATCTATCTATCTATCTATCTATCTTTCTATCTATCTATATATATATATATGTGTGTGTGTGTGTCTGTCTATATCTATCTTCAATATTTCTTTCTTCTCTGCATCGCGTTTCATTCCTCCCCCATGTCTTCCTACTTCTTATGTTTTACAAATACTCACCCCCCCCTTTCTTTTTATATATCCGTCTTTTTTTTTCTTTCGCTTCTGGTCATGTGGTTGTACTTCATACTGTCCTCCACATGGTCCGGAGTTCAAACTCCGCCCGCCCGTCATGCCTGACCGCACAACGTTTAGTCTACGACTTGACCATATCGACAGAATGTCACTTTGCTGACCGCCTTATTGGCCATCAAACTTTCAGTTGTAACTCACTGTATCAATAGTTTTGTTTCTGCTCATAGATAATATTTATTTACAGCAATATATCAACTTGGAAAAATCCCGATATAAGAGTCACTCAAAATGAATCGTTAGAGAAAGGCTACTCGATGCTTTAATCATTAATATGGCCTAGAGCCTAGAACTGTAGAAGTGATATATATGCCGACTGGCACCTTTTTCAATGAAGGAAATTACTTTTATTAACGTTTATTAAGTTATTAGTAGTTAAAAGTTAGGCAATTCATCTCTAAGTACAAAAAAGCACTGTATAGTGTGTATGAAAAGTAAAAGTAAAGTTTCCCTTTCAGACCTTGTGGTCTATAGGGCAGATGATGTAATGGTCATCTGATTCTGTGGCCTAAGGTTGACGAGGGTGTCATGTGGCCAGCACAACGACCAACCACCTTTACTTTTCCCCAACTAATGTCAGGTACCCATTAGAACTGGGTCAACTCAAAGGCGCCTTAGGATCCCGAAAAAAAAATCCCAGTTTTCTCTGGGATTCGAACCCGGGACCCCAGGTTCAGAGGCCAAGCGCTTTACCACTCAGCCACCGCGCTTCCTAGATTGTGTATTATATATCTAGCCATCTCTAATGGTTACCTGAGATTAGTTATATATATATATATATATATATATATATATTGTAAGTTTATGGTTGTGATTCATCATCATCGTTCCTTTGTGTTCCTTGTGGAACATAGGGCCTCGACAAAAACACGCCACTCTCCACGGTCTCTTGCAAGTTTTTTTATGGCTTCCCAGCTCTTTCCGGTCCTCTCGGCTTAATCCAGTAGGCCTATTCTGCGTCGCCATGTTCGTTTTGGTCTTCCTCTACATCTTGTTCCCTGAGGGTTCCACTCTAAGGCCTGCCTAGCTCTGTTGCTGGTATGTTTTCTAAGGATGGTTGTGATTGATTCGTGAAAAATATTTATTCAACATTATTTTCTGTTTGGAGAACTCGTCAACTCCCATGTTAGCTAAGATTTAGTGACTTCAAAGCGCATTCCACGTAGATCTAGTCGCCAATACAATATGTCTTCCCTGACTGGTACTCATCATAAATGTATTGTTTAGCCAAATGTCTGCGAAGAGACATGGTTTATTTCTGTTGACAGACTGACAAAAAAAAATTTCAAAGATCAACAAGACAGTTTTATCTCAAAGCAATATGCCAATTTTACCAAATTTATCAATTAAAACCCACCGGGTGTCTGCGCTGTTAGGGCAAGCAATAAATTGAACACTATCTCATGAGCTTTCTCCATACATAAAAGTTTTCTTTGATCGAGTCGCGCCAGACGACGCAATAGAGAACACAAACAAGGACATTAAAGAAATGATAACAACAATTAACGCATGCATTAAATCAATGTTAACCAAACTTAACAGAACGCGCTTTGAACATTCTGTGCATTTAGTGGAACACTTTCCTTATTTTAGAGAGAGATTAATTCACGTTGTGGCCTACGAGTTAAATATTCCAGTAGTTTTGTTCAGGCCTCGTGGAACACTAGTAGTCAATGGAACACAGTTTAGGAAACACTGCATTCAATTTTTAAATGCAAATTTAAACAACTTGTTTTAAGACAATTTAAAGAATGCATTGAAGGATGCATGATTTATTGAAACGCAGAATATGATCCGGTATAACGGGAATTTAATACGATTGATCATTGCCATTACATAATTGAAATATTTCTATATCGCAAAAAAAATTTCCTTTGGTGTAATAAAGATATTTTTATTATTACATGACATAACTTTTATCCATACTCTGAGTCGTGTATAACTAAAGCAGATTTGATTGTAGTTCCCATAAACTTGTCCATTGAAGAATTATAGCGTGAATGTTATTGTGATCGCTTTTTAAATACATAAAAAAGGTTGTACGTCTTGAATTAGAACTCAGTGTTCAAGCCCTCTCAAGGGGACTAATTCAACTTACACCACAACATCTTTCAGGTACGATTTCTTTCCTTTGTTCGATTCCAAACAAAACATTTAATTACCAATAGTTAAATAAATAATTATTGATGTTATAAAATTGATTGTTTCTTTGCCAGGTAAAAGAAATAATTGTGCAAAATGTTTTTTTTAGTTTGTCGTGAAATAGAAACAATAGATAACTCTATACAATCTTCTTTGTTCCTAGAGTCTTCGGTAGCTGCACTGCTAGCAGATTAGCTCGATAAGGCTTTAAGCCTACAAGTTCGAATTCCCCCCTTTTTTTTTAAATACATTTAAAAAGCGATCACCTAGATGCCCCGTTCTTTCTCCCCCTTCTCTTTCCGACTGGTCCAGACATGTAATAGGATCATAGCGTATTAAGAACGCCAAAACCATGAAATTACGCTAAAAAAATAAATATTTCTAATCGCACCGTTTTTTTTTTTTTTTTGTTGTTAGCTAAGATCCATTACACATTTAATTACATGACTGTTGCGACTAATTCATACACTTAATATAAACCATGTTTTATAAAAGTATTTTTATATTGTATCTGTTCTGTTGTCACAGATTAATAAACTACTGTAGACTTTACAATTTAACAATAAATAATATAACGAGACTGTCTTCATGAAGGTAGACATGGAGAACTCTTTTATTTCCGCTCTATCTTTTACGTTCACTCACAAACATAAACAATAAACAATGACGTAATATATTTTATATTATCACATCCTTCCTTTTAAAGTTCTTAATAGGGCCTACTGATATCTAGAAGGAATCTTAACAACTCGGCCACTTCTGGTTGTTTTGACTGGCACGACAAGTTCTCTAGACGTTGGTCTATAACTGTCTGTTTCGGTTGTTCTAACAGTTTGTTGTTCATTGTCTTCGTCAGTATCATACTCATAGTACCCAGAGATGTCTTCATCAAAACTCTTGTTTAAAAACCGTTGGTTTCTTCTGTAGGTTTTTCCATCATTTGTCTTTATGATATAAGATCTGGGTGATGGATGTTTCTTAATGACGACAGCTTTCTGCCATGTTTGTCCTAGACGCACTCTCACCTTCTCTCCGACAGAATAATCTTTAGGTAGTCTTGCTTTTGCATCGTATTTTACTTTGCTTTTCATCTGTCGTTCGTTGAGTAATCTCTCTGCATTTTCAGCTATCGATGGTTCAAATAGTTTGGGATCAGTTGGAATTATGTCCCTGAGTCTTCTACTCATCAGCAGTTGTGATGGTGAATACGGCAGTCCACTTATTGGAGTATTTCTATACTCGAGCATAGCGAGATATGGATCTTTCCCACTTTTGTATGCTTTGTTGAATATCTGCTTTACGATACCAACATACACCTCACTTTGACCATTTGATTGAGGGTACCTGGGACTTGATGTAGTTATCTTGAAATTCCATTCAGAAGCAAACTCTCTATATTGATAACTGTTGAATGGCATATTGTCGCTCACTATTTCTTCTGGTATGCCATGTCTAGCAAAAATACCTTTCAGTGCTCTGATAACACATTCTGCTGTTTTGTTCTCTAGTCGTTTTATTTCAGGGTACTTTGAGAAATAGTCCACAACTAGCAAGTAAGCATTGTTTCGCCATTCAAACAAATCTGTCGCAACCTTTTTCCATGGTCTGTCTGGTACAGCATGAGGTAACAATTTTTTCTTCGGTCTCGATTGCTCCTGAGCACGTAATAGTTTATCATCTTCATGCAATTGAGAACCTGTCATTGGTCTACTAGTTGTTGTTAGTTGATTTCTCGGCTTCAACTCTCGTGGAACTTCATTTTGTCGCTTGACAATATGTACTTCGACGTTTTCTTTTGCTTCAATTAGTTTCAAAGCAATAGATGTCTTCATACCTAAAACTGGGTTTATTTCTTTCTTGATCACATAAAGATCATCTTTGACTTCCACATCGTCGATTTTAAATATGACCGATGCAACTCCCTTCAGTTCTAGTGCTTCATCCCCTAATGCTCGTAGGGTAGTATTTGAATGTTTTAACTGACTTTCAGTTTCTAAAGTGTTCCACGTTGACTCTGATATCACATTAGCTTGTGCTCCTGTGTCAATCTTCATCTTGACAATTTTTCCCATAATATTGATATCAGCCATCCAAACTCTGACATTGTTGTCAGTACCAATTGCCTCAAACCATAACTCGTTTACTTGGCTGCTTGACTTTCATCTTCCAGTAAATCAACAGCCTTGAAATATTTCGAACGACATTTTGCAGCGAAATGATTTTTCTTTTTACATTTTCGGCATGTCTGTCCGAATGCTGGGCAATTGTGTTTTCCATGCGATCTACCACAAGATCTGCAATCTTTTATGGTACTTGTTCCATGGTTCCTTGCCATACTCTCGTGTGAGTTTTTAACTGGCATTCTGTCTTCTGACCTCTTTTCTTTACTAGCAGCATCTATTTGTAGTCCTTTCATATCCACTTTCATATCCATCATTTGGTTCTGTGTATGCTCGTCAGCACGAATGATGCTTGCTGCTTTCTCTAAAGTTATGTCTACGTCTCTCAGAAGTCTCTCACTCGATCCGACTGTATGCCACATACCAATCGATCTCTTATGAGTTCCTCACGAAGGTTGTCAAACTTACATTCTTTGGACAAATTCTTTAAATCTGTATATTACTGTTCAAACGTTTCACCGTCCTTCTGACTTCTTTTGAAGAATTTATATCTGTCATAAACAGTGTTAGACTTAGGCATAAAATGATTCTGAAACCTTTCAATGAGTTTGTCTACAGTCTCATCTTCAATTACTTCAAAAGTATTGTAGATGTCTCGAGCGGGTTCACCGATCAGGTGTAGCAGTAAAGCTTTCTTCACTGGTTCGGGCTTCGTGTTCTTTTCAGTGGCGACCATAAATAGTTCAAAACTTTGTCTCCATTTTTTCCATCTTTCAGATAGATTGCCGTCTAGTGACAACGGTTTAGGAGGATCGAATAATTCCATTATTCGTAGAGCGTATAGATTCTAGATTCTATGTCTAGATGTCTAGATCCAAAACAATTCAAATGAACTAGTGATATACCACTTGATACAAATACAATGTACTTAAAAGCAATTTAGAAACCACTACCTTCCAGATCTGTCACAAGATCACAAGATCTGACACTTCTGACACCAGATCACAAGATCTGACCCTTCTGACACCATGTTCTGTTGTCACAGATTAATAAACTACTGTAGACTTTACAATTTAACAATAAATAATATAACGAGACTTGTCTTCATTAAGGTAGACATGGAGAACTCTTTTATTTCCGCTCTATCTTTTACGTTCACTCACAAACATAAACAATAAACAATGACGTAATATATTTTATATTATCACAGTATCTTTCTTTTACCCTTTCGCCTAATAGAAACTCAATGAAGAAACTCTTACACATTGTTAACACCGAACTCAACTAACTTTGTTAATAAAATACAAAGCCTTTATAGAGATTCTACATTCTCAGTGATGCCCAACCGAATTCGACCTGCGGGCCATTTTATTTCCAACACTCGTGTCGCGGGCCACATGACAGAAAAGATACAAAAACTTAATGAAATGGAACTAAAACTAAAACCCGTGGATCTAGCACTTACATTCATTAGTGAGATGTTTGAAGTTGATCTTCTTTTCTGCCCTACGGAAAAATATTTTTTTTTTTTTACTTAAAATGTGAGCAACATTATATCTAGCTTAATCACCGACTCATTTTCATATCTTTTTTTAACAACTATTCAATCCTTCAAATCTCTATAAGCGAAGTTTAACAATATTTTATTCACAGCTCAAATCAAGAATGCTGCCATATTTGTTTTGTATTTTTAAACAGCCTCACTTTCTTTACCAATCATATACATTGGCTTATTATCATGTTCCACGTTAAAGGTCATGGTACCAATCCATCAGAAAAAGTTAGGGCCTAACGTTGGTTAAAAAATACCTTTATAAACCTTTTTGGAGAAGGGATTTTCTACACTTTGTGCCGTCGTTTCGGCGGGCCGGATGGAACCACTTCCTGGGCCGGATCTGGCCCGCTGGCCGTATTTTGGGCATCACTGTCCTAACTTATTCTAATATGTAAAAACCAAACACTCTAATTAACTACGTTATCAATAACTCTCTATTAGTTTAGCAAAATCAGTTTTTCATAAATAGTATCATTCTACAGGTCACTAAGACAGTTTGTTACACGAGTAGTGAAGTTTTTTTTTTCTTTTTTGAGCCCTAGCGACAGTCAAATCTCAAAAAGGCTAGCATTAAAAACAATCACAGATCAAGTCAATAACAAAACAAATGTGCCTACACTATCTCCTCTTTATTTCCCATACTTCCGCAGAAACCGAAAGAGATTTCATGTCATTGCCTTACCCCGGCCTACGTATCCAAGGTTCATAGCTACTTATTTGTAAATTACCCGTCGTTCGGAAATATTTCTTCAAGTATTTGAGTCATTAAAGCTATGTTCAAGGGAAGTAAATACAGAAAGAGATAAATTTTAACGATTATTATCTTCTCTTTGCCCACTTTTGCCATTGTTCAGCTCGCGGCTTCAAGAGTTACTCTTCTTGATATCCTCCCGCTGAAATAGGTTAACTCTAATTTTGACTAGACTTTATCGATGTTTTATTATGTTTTATTAATCCAATAAAGTAACAAAAAAAGTTAGGGAGGTTAACACGGAGACCGCCCACCTATTAACTCAACCTTGATTCTCCCGCCCTTGCAATACTTCGTTCCCTAACTCGACTTTCATATTTGATTGTTACGTCTTCAGATTTCCTATATGGACATTGTTTCTTGTCTTCAAAGCCCGCTTTGTTTATCTAGTTAATCATTTTTTTTTATAAATGGCTGTCATAAATTTATTAAATATATGTCTGTGTGAATGTGTGTGCCTGTGTTACGACACAGGACTGGAAAGAAATATTTATATGGTTAACATACAGTCTACTAACTAGACCCGAGATGCTTTGCGTGGCCACCCAGTCATAAAGTCATAAAAACACAGACAAAACAAAAAAGCTTACCAGGCAACACAATAGTTATGGTTGACAAATGGTAGGAAGGAAAGTTTATCTGGCACAGGGACGTGCCGAGTATTTTGACTTGACAGAACAAGAAGAAGAAGACACGCCAGCGGTCAGCAGGATAAAGTCCTATGTAGATGTACATCTATAATGAACAAAATAAAAATAGCAGGTAATGACAAGAGTGACACATTGAAAACACATTTCGAAATAGAGAGTCGATTGATGAAGTGGTGAATAATAAATAAATCTGGATCGTAGATTTAGAAACAGGAGTCATGATAAAATATTTTTTTATCTCCATTTTCGCGACTGCACCAAATTCCTAGACATTCCGAGCTTATGTAAGATGCACAGTAACTGTGTTGTTTGTTGTTGTTGTTGTTGTTTTCACTAATGATTTTAGTATGTACATTTGTTTATTTCAATATATTTAATGCACATTCTCACCATCTCGTATTTCTTTCTGTTTATATTTTAGACAATTTATTTTTTAAAGTTTTGTTTCTAATTCCCACCCGACCAAAATATTTGCTTACGTTCGATACCCCTTAATGCCAGTTTAGGAATCAGTGCATGGCCGAGTCGATGTTTTCCTGCATTCTTGAGAAGTTCATTCTCCCGGCGTCTACGACTCACTGTTTCTTTGAGTAAAAAGAAAGCATTTGAAGAAGTCGTTTTGAAAATGTCTGTAAAAATAACTTTATGAAACGACATCGTTAGAGACACCTCTCACGGAAACAAAAGCTGTGTGAGAGATTTATTAGTAGAGGAAACTGCGTCATTTAATTAACTTGTTTTTTTTTAGCATTGTCTTTTTTTTTTTGTTTTTATTTGATTAATACTCAAATATGAATTAACAATAACAATAAAATAGAATAAGAGTTTGTTGTTGTTTTTTTGGCCTAGAAAAAGATAAGACCTCCTTCACCCTATTCATAACGCGGGCCCCCCCCCCCCCATTTTGGTGTGCTGCCACCTCAGTTTGAGAAACCTTCAGCGAAGTTT
>JADKLZ010072926.1:0-31809 GCA_021533235.1 Biomphalaria straminea | reverse complement strand
GGTTGTATATATTGCACTGGTATCTTATAAAGTTCGCAGGTTGTATACATTGTACTGGTATCTTAGCAAGTTCTCAGTACGTATCATCAGACAAGTCAAATTGCGACCCAAAATAGAACAAAAACAATGTTGTCCTTCTATGACATGGCGTTGCACCTTCATGGGTGATCCAGGAGCAGTCTTCACCAATTGGATAGAGGCTGGAAGCATTTCTAGACATCGAAGATGAGAGGATCTAAGTATATAAGCATATTTAGACTTACCTGTGATTCTTCAATGGTTTTAAAGTACTTTAAAAAGAAAAATAGCACATACTTTTATGGATGGATGTTTCCAACGATAAAAGATTTCACATATATTCCATTATAACAGCACGTTTCTGCCGTTGGAGCTTTACTGAGATCAATCATAGTTATCTGCTCTTTATTTACATTTTAGATTTTCCGGTTTACATTAGTAAAAAAGTAAGTAGTTTCCCTTTCAGACCTTGTGGTCTTTAGTGCAGATGATGTAAAGGCCATCTGTTTCTGTGGCCTACGGTTAACGAGTTTATTATGTGGCCAGCACAACGACCAACCGCCTTTTTCCCCAACTAACGTCAGGTTATCAGCTCTAATATCAAAGCTGGGTAGACTCAGAGGCTCCCGTCAGAAGATCCCGAAATTTAAAAAATCACAGTCTTTACCAGGATTCAAACCCCGGACCCAGGTTCGGAAGCCAAGCGTTTTACCGCTCAGCCTCCTATTATTTAAGTTAAAAATAAAATAAGATAGACAAGAAGAGAAAGCAATCTGGGTAAATATGTGACAATATAATGGAGGCTGACGAAAAACGTGTGACAATTAGAGAGGAAGATTAGGAGTTATTGAGTGTGAGGTAATAGTAAGATTACTGTTGGCAACTTAAAGTATAGAATATCGATAATGCAATGAAGAGGAGTGTGAAATATTACAAAGAGAAAAAAAATATATTTATGGTGGTTTTTAAATACATAGTTTAGCAATATTTCTGTAAAAACCAGAAACATCAAAAACTCCATTACGAAATATCCCCCATAAAATATTTTATTGAACTGAAAGATAAGAAAGTGAATAGATTTATAAAACGCAACAAAATAATCTCCCCTGCCTCTGCAGACGATCAATGGCTGTGAAGGTTTTAATATTTCATTCTGTCTGTCAGTGACGACCGTCCAGGGGACGACAATCAAAAGTTAAGAGTTGGCAACTCAGGTAATGTCACCGTGGCTGACACACGGCCAGCTCGTGGGGCAGATAACTCTAATGACTCATTTCGTTTTGTTTGTTTGTTGCTGGCCTTTCCATAGAAGCAATATATTTCCTCCCCTTATCTTTATAGCTTTTCCAGTTTTCAGGTGTAGACGAAAGAAGGAAAAAACAGGAGGGGGGAGGGGAAAAGGTCGAAGGTTAAGTGTGGCAGTGGGCTACGAGAAAGGGCGGGAAGATAGCCAACACTTCAAGATTTTGCTTCAAGAGCTTGACCTAAGGTATTGTTTTCTTATAATTCAATTGTCGGGAAAAGAAACTCGTCTGAGTGTAGTTTCATTCAGTCTGTTGCTAAGTGATTACAAGGGCACAATTGGAGCACAACATTCACGGACATGCCACTGTGCCACAAGGTTGTACCAAAAAGAAACAATGTAAGGTACCTATTCGAAAACAAGCAATGAGTTCCCTTTATTAGTATTGTTATTATGTTATTGTTATGATTTATGTTAGAAACGAAGGAGTATTCCTTCTCTGGCACTACCTTGGGTCAAGTTTCGTTAAAGAGAAACAAAATTCATTGTAGTCCCTCTATCAGTGTCCACTGAATTTTCTAGTGATGTGGCCATCATGTGGCAGGTCTGCAGCAGTACCGTGATCTGACAGGTAAAGGAGAAAATCTTCTTATGAATGTTAAGATCCTTGAGCCTTGAACGTATCTGTGATGTCAGTTGCTTTATCCCCTCGGTACCAATGTGGTATATTGTTATTTTAAATAACTTCCATAAACGCTTAATCTCCAAGCCTAGGTTCCCATATTTTTTTGTTTTTGTTTTTCCACTTCAGTTTTTCTTATATTATGAGACAGATAGAACAGCAATGTCAATAATGGTAGCGTTTTTTTTTTTAAATCAATAAACAACAGATCAGGGGGATTAAAATCTAACTTTTTTTTTATTTCAGTAAAATAGGCGTATCCCAGTATAATAAGTGATCAGTAGACTCTAGAACTTCTTGTGGCGAGTATTTGTAATGAGGAGGAGAATCCTTAACTTAGGCTATACATCAAATTATTGTTATTATTATTCCAATTCGAACATGCAACTTTTGCTTTACCTCAAGTATGTCACAGCACAGCGCTATATGTGATTGCTAAACTTTAAAACTGTTACCGGAATCAAATGACTAATGTCCATCCATGCCAGTGGCGCTACAGTCCAAGGAGGGGTCTGGCCTTTCACTCACCTCTCTTGTGCTTTTCGTCTCCATGCACTTACAAAAAAAAATGGGGGAACGACCAGAATTGGAACTCAAGCCACATCAAGCCGACATACTGACCACTCTGCTTGTGAAATGCTAATGAAACTAGAAGATTGTAAACGCATCAATTGTTTGTCTCAAACTTTCTTTAAAGCGGCGACCTATAAAGGGAACTAATTCAGCTTATATCACCAACTTAGTCAAGTACAGTTTCTTCATTCTTTACATTGTTCAAGGTACAAAACAAAATAATTAATTACTAATTAACTATTTTTTTTTGTTTTTTTTTATTCTTATTTTGTCAGGTAAAAAGAAATCATTTAAGCTTGATCCAAGACTGGGTGTCAAAAAAATAACGTGTACAAGCATTTACCAGACAGACAGACAGACAGAGTTGATATAAGCTTTGTAAAGCTTCTCTTTTAGTGACATTACAATCAGGTTAAACAACAATCTTTAAAGATAAAACAACAACAGCAGCAACATGCAACAAAAAGAGTTTCCATTTTGATAGGATAGTTTCAAAACTTCACCTGGATATTTAGACCTAGCTTTTTGACAATCGGAAGTGATAAGATTTTTTTTAAAAACGTTATACGTTTGAATTCCAAATTCTAAGGAATTTATATTTCTGTAAAGAATACAATTTTTACATTCGATTTTCTTTCTTTCTTTTAAATAAGCTTGTATAGACACAGACTTTAAATAAACATCTGAAAAAGTAAAATTTCAAAGACATCAAGTTACATTGAGTCTTTATGAACTCTTTTTTAAACACAATAAAGAATCTACTATTGAATCCCTCTTTAGAAGTCTTTAGGGGAAAAGTCTGCAAGGTTTGAAACTCTTAGTCACTTGTTTGAAGAGGTTGGAACATGTTTAAAGAGGTTTGACGGTTATGTCCCTTGCGCTCTGATGTCAAAGGTAATGTCAACGGTACTTAGGGGGAGGCAACCGATAATTTAATAGTTCCTAAAGGGAACAGCCACTATTGGAAACATTGTTTATATCCAACTCGAGTGGCAATAACTGAGTTGTTCTTTAGCACAGCTATCGACTAATTCCGATTACTAAGTTCTCCTCTCGCTCGCCGCTCTCTCTGGCTCATTGTAGGCCTGCGTTTTAAATGTTTCCCGCCATTTTTAATAAAATAGTTGGCGTCAATTACGTCATGTCTATGCCACTTTCGACAATCCAACGAATGTAAGAAACATCTTTCTTCAGCTGCCAAAAAAAGATTATAACTAACTGATGGTTCCTTTAATGTTAGAACTATATGTGGAATTCTTTTGATAAAAAAAGAACAAGTTGTATTGCTGAAAGTGTGCCACAACATTCCATTATATTATAAAATATTTTATAAATAATTCTACTAAACAAAGTGCAAAAAATTTACTAGAAATTTTGATTATTTACTGGTTCCAGAGAAATTTCAGAAAAAAAAGATAAAACAATGTTTAGTAAACGTTTAGATTATAAAATGAGATACACACACTCTCTGAGGGCTAATCAATAAATAGTAAGTTTCTTTTTTTTGTAAGTTTGGTCAACAGAATACGGCATTATTGTTCAGCGAGATATTTTAATAAACCATATGCTTTAAACAAAAATAATTCAGCTCTGTAGAATCACATTTTAAAAATCTTTCGTCTGCATTCTTTCATTATTTAGTTGGCAAGAGTGATTTAGTGTTTTTGTGTATCTATTTTAAAATCTATCCCGAAATTTCTCTTTTTAACATTTTCTTACGTTTTTATTAAGGGTTCCATTATATCGTCCTCTCTCTTTTTGTGTTTTAGTATTTAATGAACGCAAATAAGATCTTTAAAGACAGAAGGAACAAGTGACTGCGATTGAAATGTTAGTGCTGAAACCACAATAGCTCAGCACCTTACGTACTTTCTTAACATTCTTGATTTTCAACAGACAATAACTAGGATTACTATCTATATATATAATCCTCAAAGAATTAGGTCAGACAACAACAACGAGTAAATAGGGAAGATCCCATGGCGTACGCACCACGGTGTGAATGGACCCAATCCGCACCGCACTATTTCATTCACAAAATAGCATAGACACATAAAGAAATCAATAGACCGGGAAAAGGAAGTAACTTCGTGAAAACACATGTATATATATATATCTACTATTGAATTACAAAAGATTTCAATAATTTCCGGAGATTTCCAGGACTTTTTCGTAGGTCTATATTTAATAACATTTCAGGAGATATCGCAGGGGCTCCTGGTAAATCAAGAGGCAGCGGGAAATATGTTATATGTTATAAAATGGTTCAATTTAATAATTTATACATCTAAAATCTGTTCCTAGATCTAGATCTAGATCTAAAACTCGAATTCAACTCTAAGAAGATTATGGAACTTCTCTTCGCAAGTAGGCTATATAGCACATGAACATACTAATTATATATAGTCCATTTAATCAAATTAACATTCAAATTTGTTTTTCTAAAGCATTGTTACATGAGTGCAGCTATATTCTTAATATCGCGTAAATTAAAGTCAATTAGCCATTTTTTAAAAATCTCCATTCATAGTATTTTTCATTCATGAATTCACGCATTTTTACTTATAACAAGCAAATGGGAAGATCCCATGGCGTACGCACCACGGTGTGAATGGTAAATAATATATCCAAAGCCGCACTATTTTCATTCACAAAATAGCATAGCATATTTTTTTTTTAATTTAAAAATATTTTAATAATGTCCGGAAATTTCCAGAACTTTTTCGACCGGCGGCATAGCATTTAATAACATTTCAGGAGATTTCCAGGGTGCTCCCGGTAAATCAAGAGGCCGCGGGAAATCTGTTATGTTTTATAAAATGGTTCAATTTAATCATTTATATACCTAAAAAATTAGCACGGGTCCAAAGAAAGTTAGGGACCCACTGTGGTCGCATATGTTGCAGTGCCTAAGGCCTGCCCTGGAAAATAGCGGCGTATGCTATGCCGCCGGTCGACTAGTTTTGTTTTATTAATAAGACGCAAGAAAAATAATTACAACATTTTCATCTTTTTTGTTACAATGACAAATTATTTCTCAATCTAAATAAAACGAAAAAAAAATTCAAACTTGCTATGGGCATTGCTGCATGGAAATTCCAACGTTCATTAACATTTATACGTTTTTTTTTTAAAGCCGTTACTTTGAAAGATTTCTACTAAAGATTTTTACTAATGCAGCGATGCAGAGCCTACAACTATCGGGCTCGAGTGTGTTTCTAAGGCAAAAGACGTAATTGTTGAAATGTTAATTCATTTGCCGTAAGCATATTTTCGTGTATGTAAGAGCAGGAAATAATAATGCAGATCTTTCCATTAAAGGAAAACGACAAAATTGCTACAACAAAATAATAAACATATATTACGACTATTTCAATGTATCCCAGCACGGGTACCAGCTAGTATTTATACTTTGAATAATGAACAAATAAAACAGGGCGCGGTGGCTGAGCGGTAAAGCGCTTGGCTTCCGTACTGGAGGTCCCGGGTTCAAATCCTGGTGAACGCTGGGATTTTTATTACGGGATTTTCGGGCGCCCTTGAGTCCACCCAGCTTTAATGGGTACCTGACATTAGTTGGGGAAAAGTAAAGGCGGTTGGTCGTTGTGCTGGCCACATGACACCCTCGTTAACCGTGGGCCATCTGAATCAGATGACCTTTACATCATCTGCCCTATAGATCACTAGGTCTGAAAGGGGAACTTTACTTTTTTTTTTTTAAAACAGTTGTCCATTCATTAAAATGTATCTTCCAAAGAGTAGATTTGTAGAAACAACAGAACACATTTTCTGTAATTCATTATTTCGATACATGGCTTCCTTAGCAACCCAGCCATATTGTGGACATTTCACAAGGCGCGAGGCGAGTGCCGAGTTTGATCTCACGGCGCCGTAAAAAGATTGGCCTCGCGTGTTGGGCACGTGCCTGCTTAGCAACGAGGGGACGCCGCAATCTGTCGTTAAGGGAGGGGGGGGGGGGAGAAAACACTTGCCAAGATTTTTGTTTGAAGGAGAGGAAGAGCAGATAACCACGACTGCGCGCCCCATGTACACAGCTCCTAGATTATCTCAGCGGGCGGTCTGAAACACCTCCTGTCTAAATGTGCGTGTACTATCGCTGTATTGCGCCCTGTCACTCCCGCCCTGGCCATGTGAGGGGCAGTAAGTGGCTATTTGTTCACTGTGGGAGTTATCAGGTCAGTGTCGACACAAAAGTTAAAAGTTAAAAAGTTAATTTGTTTAGTCACAATGGAATTTTAGGGGGAAAAAAGGTGGTAAAGTGAGGGTGGGTGGTGGGCTCGAAGACAAGGCGAAACACTAAGAGATAGAACGCCCTACAATGTCCAAAGGACTGCACAGTTGTTTAAAATGGTGAACTAAAAGTACAATAAAACGAAGTGAAAAACAGTCCTAGTATAATTATTAAGAACTCTAAATCTGCAATGTTAATCTCGTTTTTATATGTTTTTTTTTATGTAAAACGAGTTTATGAAATATTTCTAATATATCTTTCTAATTAAGATCTATAAAGCGATTCGTTTTAGTCTTATAGATATTTGGGGAGCGATAGCGGGACGCATGTCAATCAAGGGACGTAAACAGAACAGACCTTGAGTTTTTCGAGTACAATTTGAACAACTCAGACACGATATAACAATAAATCACAAAGTACACACACACACCAACACATTTTACGCACAATGTAGGCCTACAACACACAAAAAAATTGAAATAATTGCAAGTTTTCTGAAGCGTTTTCCAAGATAGAACATCTTTCTGTGCGATCTATCTGAAATCGTTAGCCGTCAAATAGGCGGCTTCTCTCTCTGAAATACTCGGCACAATGTTCGTAAAAGTTTACTATTATCGCTTTTAGTAACTAACTCGCTTTATCCAAAAGTTAGTCGCATGCGTACCTAAAGGAAGAATACTTTACTTTTCAATTTCACATGCTTCTTTTCGTGCCTTTTTGAACCAACTTGCCAATGGCAGAAGATATTCCAAGAGCTCGGACATTCTGTCCTTGGACGTCTGCATGGAGTGTGGTCTCAATGCTGTGTACAAATACAGCCGAAATTCAGCACACGGGTTTTTAAAGAAACTTCTCTTCAGCACACGGGTTTTTAAAGAAACTTCTCTTCAGCACACGGGTTTTTAAAGAAACTTCTCTCGTGAAGAGAAAAACTATTTCAAAGCAATATATAATTTAAGTAGCTTTTCCACCGAAGGCTTCAGGGACTGGCCTGACATTCTGTTACATTCTAAATCTACAAATCGGCTTTTTTTTTAATTTTAAAGATTTCGAGCGAAGGTGGCGCAAAGAATTGTATCAGCAGGGGAACAAATTTCACTTTATTGTCGGCTCGAAGCATCCATGAACGCAGTCACAAAACTGTCTATCATTTACCTGCTTCTTTACTTTGTTCATTATGTAGGGACCAAACCTTTAATTTGCTTCAAATGTGATTGAAAACTGTTATTATGGACAACTGTCACAAGTTTCTCTCTCTAGTGCCAGATGTTACGATCTCTTCTTGCGGTGTTGTTAGATGTCATCAGCTTGTAGGAGAGAAGTATTGTGCCGCCGGGGATTGTATTTTGAATAATAATATTGAACAATGACGATCTAGGATTCAACTGAGTAAATGCCTTGATAATTAAATGCAGGAACCTTTATTTAAACTCAACATAAATACAGCTATGTACAAATATATCAATGAAATAAGTAGTTGAACAAAAGCATACTTCTTATGTAGAATTATATTAGATTTACTAATGCGACTGTACTCCGGAAGATCAGGACTCCGACTGTTCAAAGCGTCCCCTTGCCGGCAAGCCTCGTTTTCAGCTAAACCATTTCAACCAATCAAATTCAATACCGACGTCTCCAGATCACGTGACTGATGTTCTGGAAGAAACTAAAAATAACTGTTGTTTTTTTTTTTTGTTGACCTTGACTTGTGCAGAAAACAACATGTTTATGTGACAACAACTATAGGATAGAAAAAAGTAACTCTACCGGCTGCAAATTGATCTATCTATGAAGTTGTTGTTCCACTCGGACATTGTATGAAACGCGTGACGGACTGTCCGAAGTTGTACTGTCACGCCTATATCAGGACGTCTGGTCACCTTATGTCTTCTGGTTCTTGCCCAAACAGCCAATGTGACTAAGAAGGCTGCTCAGATCTAGATTAATTCCTCATCTTTTCAGTTGAGAAAAGGGAGACTATCTCTTCAACTGAATAGAAATTAACTAAATAAAAAAAAATATTAAAAAGCTTCGTTTATTCATCTTCTCAGATTGGTCATTTTTACTATTTATACCTAGTATTATTGAATTTAAGATTCGCTCATTATGCTATGTTGTACACCTTATACTGATATACATTGTGACATTATATACATTATATACATATACCTATGCGGTCGCAGTGGGTTCCGCACCCCATAGATCTTCGCGCTAATTCTATGTGTAATTATTAATTGCAAAATATATAGGGAAAATTCCTGGATATGTCCTGCACTTATTAAAATCTCCTGAAAAATAGACAAACATTTTCTAATACAAAATCTTAATTTTCACTTATCGTTATTCCCACCCAGACTAGGCCCCGCGCAATTAATTTCGCATAGGGCCCCACCATTGCAAGGACCGGCCCTACCTGCGACACATCGCGATACTTTATCCTTCGATAGATCGCGATACTTTATCATGTGGGCTGTGATACAACACGATACTTTACCTACCTTTCAATAAACCACGACACTTTATCTTTTGCTTTGTGAAAAATTTAGATTAAAAAAAACAACAACAACAAAACCGCTTGAACTACTGATCAGTTCTGATAACCTCGAGGGTAAATTCAAAGGTTAACATGTCGCCCGACGTAGATTCAGAGAGTTCCTTAGCTAAAACATCGCTCCATGTTTTTTTTTTCTAAAGAAGCCTAGCCGCCATTTAACAATGCGAAATACATGAAGAATACAACTCTCTAAACTTATCATTTATTCTTTCCAATGTACATGTACACGTTCTTATACCGGCACTAGTGTACTAATCAGTTTTTTAGACCTCTAATTCATGAATTTAAATAAATAGAAAGGTACATATATAAATAAATAAATAAATAAATATATATATATATATATATATATATATATCGAGAGAGAGAGAGAGAGAGACTGACAGACAGACAGACGGACAGACAAAGAGAAAGAGAAAAGACTTGGATAGCGAGAAGAAGAAATAGAAGGAGAGAAAGAAAGATTGCTAGAGAGAAATAGAGATTGAAAGAGAGATTGATTGAGAGAAAGAGAGGTTGAAGGACAGGAAGAAAGATTGATGAGAGAAATAGACATAGAAAGTAACTAAGATTGATGGAGAGAAAGAGAGATTGGACAGAAAGAAAGACTGATAAAGAGAAATAGACTAAAAGAAGGAGAGATTGATGGAGAGAAAGAGATATTGATAAATGGAAATAGAGATTCAAGGAGCGAAAGAAAGATTAAAGAAGAGAAAGAAAGATTGATAGCGAGAGAGAGAGAGAGAGAGAGAGAGAGAGATGGAAGGAGAGAATTTAGAGAGAGAAAGACAAATTAATAGAGAAAGACAGCTTAAAGGAAGGAGTGATTGACGAGAGAAAGAGCGATTGACGTAGAGAAAGAAAGATTAAAGAAGAGAGACAGCTTGACAAAGAAAAAGAGAGATTGAAGGAAAGAGAGAAGTAGGAGAGAAAGAAAGATTGATAGAGAGAAAACGAGCTTGATAAAGAGCGAGATTGACTGAAAGCAAATATTCTGAAAAAGAGAAATCCATGAAATAACTTTTTGGTGGCCCATTCTTTCCTTCTGTTATTTCCTTCATTCCATCGAAACATGTTTCTGAACATATGGAGACAATGCCAGTATGCGCCCACCCTACTACACGGTAGCGGTCAAGTATATTTGGACACCACTGAAGTGACCATCGCTTCCTCACTCTTGGGTACTCTAGACGTACACCATCAGGAGGTCGGTAAAGTGACCACTCCACATGATAAAAAAAAGGTGGGTCGGGTGACAACAACAACAACAGTTCTCATGTTCTATCTCGTGTCCACCCCAACACTCTTCAAGTGATAATAATAGGTCGTGCGATACGGCCAATAAGAGAGGCGTGGACACTGACTAATAGCCTTCGTTTCCGTGACCGCGGGTCGTCAGTGTTGGCCCCCGCCCCACGACACCCTGGGGCGGCTTCTTCCTTTTCCCCTCATTCTTGTGTCTTTCCCCCAGTTTAATGTTTCCGTTTGTAGCAAGAGGGCAACCAGACGTCAGCTACTTCGGCCAGTTCACTGGGGCTCTCGGCGCCCTAACACCTTTTGGACGAGCGTAAAACTAATCCCCGACACCTCACGCCCCTTTGTTGAGAGGCGCCCACCTTCACGCCACTTTTAAAACGTCACACCATGTTTACTGACCTCTACTGACCAACTGACCACACATAAGGCAAACACAGTGCAATTTAGGCAAGCGTGTCCAGTTGTGTATTTAATCTTAAAACCTCTGACGTTTGGTAACATTTTGAATTTCTTTATCGAAGCTGATGCAAATGGGTTGCAATTCAGAACAGAAAGAAGGGAGGGGTCATCCAAGAGTACTAACCAGTAGCTGACCAGCTGACCTTCTAATGCCCCCCACACCGTGGCGCCCTGAAGACGAAATAAAACAATGCCGGGGTTACCAAGGATCATACCTAATTTTCACGTCTCACATTCTAAGAAAATCAATTTATAATATTTCACCCTGGGTGGGGTGGGGGGCGTGGCGAGGAGGGAGGATGTGGCAGGGCAAATACTGACAGATGGGAGCAGACGTGGGCCTGGCGGAGTTTACTGGCTACTACGATTATTTGCATAATAACTGGCTTTACTGCGCATGCGCGCGTGAGCAAAAAAAAAACAGTATGAAGATGGAAGTGGTTTTAAAAACTCGTGCTCACGACAGAAATAGTTGTCTAAAGTGATCTGCCACAGGGAACAGGACATGTCTCAAACTTTTTCTGGCAAAGATTTTTTTTTAGTACTTTATGTTTTATCACTAAACAGAAAAGTCACACTGAACACTTTGATGGATGTATACTACTAGGTCACGTGACTACAAGGAGTTCGTGTCTGTAGAGTTTAAGCAAGCATATAGGGTCTGTGTCTTTCATAAATTGATAAATAAGTAGCATTGGTCATCGCTGTAATGGTGAAGCTGACCATACAGGTCTCTTAGAAGTTGGAGTCATCAGCTGATTCAGAGACTTGAACTACAGTAAGTAGGTATATAACCTTTTTTTTTCCTGATGTAGACATATTGTTTTTTTTTTTTTTTTTTGGGGGGGGTGGGTTAAAAAACACGCAATCGAGATTGTTTTGTTAAAATATTGAGTTTGGTCTACTCCAATATTAAATGCATTTTTTTAAGCATTTTTGCTACAGATAACTAAAACAATATAAAATATTATGATAATAAAATTAATAATGATGAAAATTATTGTAATATTCAGTCTCCTAGTTAACTAGATAGTTAGTACATTTATTAATTTCTTATTTTGTTTGACGGTTTCCTAAATGTATGTCACATCGGGTGGCCTAATACGACTCATATTCATTATTTAATCAGAGAGAGAGAGAGAGAGAGAGAGAGAGAG
Organism: Biomphalaria straminea; assembly: GCA_021533235.1. Lineage (NCBI taxonomy): Eukaryota > Metazoa > Mollusca > Gastropoda > Planorbidae > Biomphalaria > Biomphalaria straminea. The sequence goes on along the minus strand of JADKLZ010072926.1, from coordinate 19,614 downwards.
AGAGAGAGAGAGTTTATAAAGAAACAAAAGGAGTGTATTTGTATTGGGCATTTCACGAGAAACTAAACATTGTTAAGGGAGCTAAATCAAACTTCTATGTTAACAATTATCTAGACAAAATAATTGAAGTACAAACGGAACAGTATAGAGAACTCATTTCTGTAGTGCTAACAAGTTCACGAATATTGTCCTAGAAATTACAACAACAACAAAAAGCCTAGCTTAGCAACATTTTTTTCATTCCTTACATAGGATACATGATACATCACAGATCTACCTGCGTATTGTTTTTCTTTGTATGTGAAAACTTGTAATACATATTAATTAGAAATATACCACAGCTATCTGAATGAGTAGACAACTTTTCAGTTTTTGTAAAGATTTATTTATTGCATAGTAGCGCTAACGGTATTGGAAATACTAGGTGACCACCCATCTATCGAATGATTCTATTATATAATGATATGTAATATATACACATACATTTGAAAAGTATAATGTTTCAATGTAAGTTCTAGATACAGTCTCTAGTTATTTCCCTTACACTTCCTTCATGTGCATGTGATGACGTCCAGTTAATACAAAACTTTGAAGACCCAAGAAACGACTGACTAATGTCTTTCCCGGATTTAAAAGTTGACGGTTGACAAATAAAACTGTACGATTGATTCTGAAGGAGAATAACAAAGAGATTAGAATACATTCATGATTATTTGAAAGTATTTCTTCGTTAAGATACCTCTCCCTCCCTCGCCCAAGAAAAAAATAAATAAATTGGCATTGGAGTAAAAAAATATTGTTTACTTTTTTTTTAAAATGAATATCACAGTTGAAGTAAAATGTTTCTTTAATTCGAAAGTTATCTTGAAAGAGTTGGACAACATTAACACACTACATGAAGAGATTTCTTCTTAGATAATACAGACGTTACTTCAAAAAAGAAGATGATTACGTCCTACGTCCTATTTAAAACATTGAAAATTCACACAAGACCCATACCCATCATCTTCTTCCAATAGACAGAACAGTAACAAAGAATACCACATCTAAAGTAGTCACAAAAGTCTAAAGTGGAACCTAACATCCAAATATTAAATGTTACATCTTTTTTATTGAGAGTAAAATGAAAAAGAAACTAGTAAAGTAAATACATAGCGACAATCTTTGAATAATATTTGTCATGGAGGTTCCCATAATGATGTCATGCCAAGAAGAAACACATTTTTTTTTCTTTCTCGGCCAATGAGAACATGTTTTTCAATGCTATATTTAGCCACGAAAAAATCTTTCTTATTGTGTTTCCCCAATACTTAGAAAACTTTTACTGGAACTTCTTATAAAATGGAGGCGAATTCCTGGCAAAGTTCTCCTAGCAAGCACTAATGTACATCCAGACATCAGAATACTGAAGTATTGAAACACTTTTACAACCGTGGAGTGAGTTTTTTTTTTGCCTTTTTTTTTTCAAACAGCAATGTAGAATCCTATGATATTAAAATACAGACATTGTAGGCCTAGGAAAATCTACAATAAAATTTTTGATATGTATTTAAGACATTGGAATCTTGCATTGTGTTTTTTAAATTATTAAATACATTTGGAAGCAGTGATTTTTTAAAATGTGGAAGATAATTTTTTTTTGCTTTTTTTTCTATCTACTATCTTTTGGATAAGTTACTATTATTTTTTTTGGCTTTTTCTTTTATCAACCATCTTGAAGATAAACTATTTAAGGGGACTTTTTTCTATCTACTATCTTGTGGATAAACTGTTTTTTTTTTTTTGGCTTTTTTATCTACGATCTTGTGGATAAACTTTTTGGGGGGGCTTTTTTGTTCTATCTACTATCTTGTAGATAAACTATTTCATTAATAGTCCACTTAATAAGTCCACAATTAGGACTAGCGATCTATGAGGCAGATTATAGAAAGCTCTATGGCCAACGGTTAACGTGGGAGTCATGTGGCCATCACACGACCTACAACATTTACTTATCCAACTAGTGTCAGGTACCTATTAGAGTAGGTTGACTCAGGGGCGTCCTAATAAATACTGAAGTCTGAAATACTTCTCGATTCTCGCTAACCCTTCGGTCACCACGCCCCACCAGCCATACTATCAAATGTTTTTGTATCGCCTAGTCAAAGAAATACTTGTCCTTTAGTCATCTCAAGTTTTGAGAAGAAATACATACAAGCATTGTTCTATCTATTGATACTGCAATGTTGTCCATTGCATTCTTTCTGTGATCTACACATTAGGACGTCACTAAGTTACAATAAGATTCAAATCTTGGTGAAGACTTTTGTGGGAAGCGTGGTCGAGAGGCTAAGTGCGGCTTGAGCTTGGCTTGTTTGGCTACCTAGAAGGGGGCTCGAGGTTCGACACCCGACTCGGGCAGAGTTGTGTTTACTGAGCGCCCAAAGGCAGCACGGGAAACCAACTCCTAGATACCCCCTCCCCCCACTGGTCCACAAATGAGATTGGATCAAAGCGCTCTGAGCATGCTATAAGCATGAAAGTAGCTCTATATAAAAAAAAAAAAGACTGGGATTTAGAATTTCAGTATCTCTAGAACGTTCTGAATGTATTCAATGGGTATCTGACATTAGTTGGAGAATGCACATGCGGTTTGTCGTTAAAAACGTTATAACAGGAAGGCTATTTTAAACTCGTAATTCACTAAATCAATCATGATTAAAAAACAAAATAATTGTAGAATTAAAATACGCAAGTTTAGTCTTAGGGTTAGTTTTATCTCAGAGTGCATTGAGTAACAATCTGTATAGATACGATGTTAGCAGCCTGAGCCTCTTCCCAAATGGTGTCAACTGCTAAAGGCAGTCGAAGCAGTCAATTTTAGGTCCAAATTTACAATCCAATGTATGAATGCAAATAAGACACATATTTATCTACTTCATCAAGCTCATTGCGTTTGAAAAGACTCAACTGTTTTAGTGTATTGACTTCAATTATTCCAGAAAAAAAAAGAAAACACTAGTGAACAGAACAGGATGTTATATATATATATTGCTTATAGGAAAATATCATATCTGCTTTTATTTCTTTTTTTTTTTTAACAACGAAAATGTTCAATGTCCAACAAAATGTAAATGTAAATGTAAATCTGCCTAATCAAATGAATTGTTTATTGTTGTGTCCTCATGAAGGTGAGAGTAATTAGACGAAATTCCATTAATGTTAATGAGAACGTCCTCCAAAGTGAGTCACGGGCAGGGAGGAGGCTGTGGGAGGACAATAGGCTGGTGGGACAAGGGCCGGCACTGCGACACACAGGACAGATTTTTTGTTCCCCTTGTCTGAAAATTAACTCCCCCTCTCTTGGGATTTGCCATTTCGATTGCGTTCCTCCCTCCCCCCACTTTTGCATGCGGACATGGCGAGTGAGCAAACGACAAATAGTCTTCCGAAAAAAAAAATAAACGCGATCGTGAATTCTGAGATTAATTTTTTAATTAATTGCTAAACCCAGTCACGTGTTACCGTTGTAGGCGCATAGTGCTACAATAAACCTTGACATTATCAGGTTTTAATTTGCAAATTGGTAACAGAAAAGAATCATAGATTAAAGTGATGCAAGAAAGACGCGATGTCCAAACACGAGCCGCGCTATTTGTGCGCTACAGAGACATTGAACACAAACATAGTTGACACGATTCTGGAGTTTTCTTTGGTATTTGTTCCGCTCAAACTTTTAGCCTGCTACCACCACCCGTGTTATTCTTTTAATTTTGTATGTGAGCTATTTACGCTACAAGATTATTAGTTCTGGCCTCTTTTCCCAAAATATAGCGGTGCATTATCTTGTTGGAGTGAAATCATAAGATGAATGTCTGCACAGTCGCCAAACCTTTAAACAAGCAATATATATATATATATATATATATATATTTTTTTTTTCTTTATTTTCTTATATATATATATACATATGTTATACAAATAATGAAAGAAAACAAAAAAAAAGAAAGAAAATAAATAAAGAAAGAAACAAATTAAGAAATAAAAAAAAACAAAAACAAATGATGCAAGTAAAAAGGACGGTGCAATTACTGTCATTTCTATTAAATCTGCGATTTTATTCTTCTTTTTTTCTATGTATAACAAAAATAATTTGTTGCACTTATTTAATTAAAGTTATTAATTAAAGTGTCTAACATTATTATGCATGCTTTACTGTGTAATGATATGCGGTGCTAAATTTTTGATTAGTTTATGTTTTGTTAACCGCAATGAATAACTGTGCACATTTTCAACCTGATCCGAGATTAAGAAGTAGGAGATATGTACAAGATTTGTACCAGATAAAGTGGATATAAGCCTGCACAAATTTATGAGGTTCAGTAGTTTCAAACGCAAGACAAATGAATTAAACAACATTCATTTACTTCAATAAAAAGCAAATATTAACTCAATCTGTCAATCATTTATTTTATTACATCGCTTATATCAACACACTCTGTCTGTCTATCTGCGCCTAAATTTATACACCTTATTTATCATATACCCATTCTCCCATCAGGTAATTGCTCTTTTTAATTATGTATGACAAGCGATAATATGAAAAACTACCTATTAATTGTTGTTTTAAAGCAGTGATGCCCAACCTTATTCAGCCGGCGGGCCATTTTAATTTCCGACACTCGTGTCGCGGGCCACATCATCGAATAGATAACAAAAAAATGAAACAGAGAATAAACCATTTTAAATAATTTTATTAGAAGCCCGTAGCACTATTAGGTCTACTTAGGCACGTAAAGCGATCGTTCTCATCCCTTTTATTACTGAAAAGGTTTATCTACTCAATTAAGTGCTTGTAAACATTGTGGTCATCCTTAAAACTTAATTTAGGAAATTTGAAGTTTCTTCATTACAATACGGCGAAAAAAATCAATTGTCTGCATCGCATCTAAATTTCTCAAGCAGGGATGTCTGACTTTGTAAGTCAATCAGTTTCAGTTGCAGATCTATCAGAGCGATCCTCAGTGGCAATAGAAAACATTTCAAAATCATTTAGTTTGGAATGGAAAATGTTTACCGATATCGTCCACTCGTTTTGCTTTATCTGCTTTTATCCCAGGATAAATTCTTTCATAACATCTAGAAAGCACTTGTTACCGTGAACTCATTTTCTTATCTCCAATTTCTCGTCAATCGCTCAACTCACTTAACTAGACATAGAACTTATCAATATTTTTCTTTGCTTCCCAAACCAACAATGCTTTCATATTTTTTTGTAATGGTTTCTTTTACAAATGCCCTTTTATGTTATATTTTTTTAAACAGCCACATTTCTGTACAAATCATGTTGGCTTTTTATCATGTTTGACAAAAGAAAAATGGTTCCACTATTCCCGGAAGTCTCCACATCCATAATCTAGTTTTCGTTCCTACGGATCTACCATTTCATTACTCAACAAATATTACATGGTACTAATTATTCTCTTTGATTCAAAATAACATTACCAAAAAAAAAAAAAAAAAGATGCAGAATGAATACTCTGTGTTACACACAAGATGTTTTAGAACACGACTAGCTCAGGACGGCAGCGGAATTATCTAAGAACCTCAAACAACTGCCAACACTTGTGACCGAAAAACTAAACGTCTTATTCATTTAAACAAAAAATAATAAGACTGTTAGAATACCAAAGATTAAATGGAAATCTATCAAGGAAAAAAAACTGAAGAGTCCTAACGTAGGGAAAATACATCTTTCAACCTTTTTAAAAATTTTCTTCACTTTGTGTCGATCTTCAGGCGGACCGAATGGAACCACGTCGCGGGCCGTAGTTTGGGCATCACTGAGCTATGCAATCAGTTTTACCAACAATGTTATTGTTTTGTTTATAAGTCAATAGGCAGATATAAATAGTACTTTATTTATAATATTACCTCCCTTTTGTTCACCAATACTTACTTGCACGTACTAAGTGACGATGTTGTGTAGGTATACAAAGAGACCGGAACCAAATAGGTCTACTGCATATTTCTTAGACTGACTTGACTTATAAAGCAGTGCTATAGAAGATAGTGCTGGGCCGCAGACTGACCTTTAACCTCTTGGTTAGCCTGCATAATAAACTATGTGAACGTCTTCGTTTCAAATGTCTGTGTTGATGTCAGAGCATGACTTCTATCTAGCAGAGATATCTTTAAACCAGATGATAAAACTCAATCGGATCGTCTCTATCTAGTTGTCAGTGTCATCTGCCACATAGTCTTGTCAATGCAGCGCTTAAACAAAGACAGGTGCATCTGAACGAGTCTGTGCGTGTGTGGGTGTCTGTATATATTTTTTAAACTTCTGTTTTCATAAAGTTTTATAGAAAGTGATTTCTAGAAACAAATATAAAAACCAGATTATGAACATATAAATGGAGGTATATTTACACGAAAGAAATTAAGAAAATTACATAGACATACATATGGACATACATAAATATAGACTGGAAAAAGGAAGTAACTTCATGTAACTTGAAAACATGTATTGAATTCGGAATTCCGAATTATCAAAAATTAAAAAATTAGCATAGACATATATACATAGACTGGCCGATGAAGAACAAATTATTATTGGAAAAATTTGGGCAAATATAAATTTACTTATACAGCAGTTATTAGCAGTATAAAAGTAAAAGTATTTATAGTTTTTTTTTTTAGTCATAACCTATGTAATTAATAGAACTCTTTCCGTATTGTTATATTTGTAATCTTTCTTACTAAATCTATGACAGGCGGGTATAATGATTATCTACCAAACTATTAACTAGCTTCTAAGTCTAGATCTAGACTGAAGACAATGAACACTTTTTTTTTTTGTCAAGATTTGATCAACAACTTTTTTAGGCGATCATTAATCTTAACTATAGAATCTAGTAAAAAAAAATACTACTACTATTAACTAGATCTAGATATAATGTCTTTAGTGGATGAGGTCTTATCTGAAAGCCAATGTGGTTTCAGAGCCGGTAGAGGTACAACTGACATGATATTTGTTCTGCGACAGTTACAGGAAAAATGCAAAGAGCAGAGCCTAAACCTGTACGCACAATTGCAATTCACAAATTTTCATTTCATAAAACTCTCTAATTGGCCAGTCTATATTTATTTATGCCTATGGAAAATAGATAGAAGGATGAATTAAAAATAAAGGTGGAAAGGAATAAAACAAAGAAAAAAAACAATTTATAAAGACTTTATAAGTTTATAAAGTCTTTTACTTTGATCACGTCATACTCAATAATGTCAAACATAATTAAATTTGAAATACACAAGTGTACTACAAGACAATCTTTATAAGTCGTACGCTGTTCCCAAACAAAGAAAAGCTTACAATTTTACTACCGGACATTAAATAGAAAACAAACAGTTTTGACAACAGAGGGCGTTAGGTTAGAGCTACACAGAAAATGAACAATTCTTATCATGGCTAAAGAAGGTTTGGGCGCGACAAAAATGTGAAGAGATTGTCTTAATCCTCATCGATCCAGGTGTAATCCAGTCATGTGACACAATAAATCCCGTGTCAACATGACAAGTTCATAAAGAACTGTCCAATACAACTCCCCAAAAAACACTTACTCGCGGCACAATGTTGGAAAGGTACAGTAATCTTGGACAAAAGAGAAGTAACTCCATCATACAGAAATTCCACGGTAGTTGCCCTTTTATCTGTGAGAGTTAAAAAAAAGTGTGTGTATACGGGGAATAAAAGGAGAGGGGGGGGGGGGGACCAGGTAATTTAGCTTCCGCCGAGAGGCCGAGACTTTCAGGAAGTGTCTCGGGGTAACCGCAATACTGTTCAGATATGATGTCATTGTATTTGTTTATCAATAGTGGACTGTTGGTCTTTTAAAGCCTTGTTTTTGTTAAGTTTCAGATCGATACTTTTATCCCATGTTTGTTTCTAGAGACATTTTTTTTTCAGCAACATTTAAAAATATCCTCCCCCCTTTTCCCCATTATTTTTGTTTTTGAATCAGAGCCAGTTTAGATAACACAAAATACTGGACGGCTGGCACCTACTACTGGCCGGTTGAGAGAAGGACAAGAGACTAATGCTAAACAAGAGATTGTACAATAACCATCTGTCCATCATGTAAGAGATGACGCAATATTCGCCGTCTCTTAAAAGACATCATCATCATAATTACAACCATCAAAAATGATATTTGCATTTACAAAGTACACCAAAACATAAAAGTTTAAACTGTTATCTTTTGACATACCGTATCTAGTTTTATGTGATTTTGTTAAGAACTGATTTGGTTATCAAATTCGGTGGTAAATAGATGCCAAGTTAAAGGCTAACCCTAACTCCATTTCAATAGAACAATAATATATACTTATGTCTTTAGATTCTTCTTCTAACCTCACATTAGTCACGTAAGGAAATATTAACTAGATCTAATACTTATACTTCTGACTCATCTCCAGGTGAACCAGAGATGCCGATCAAATCAAGCGACAGTGACACTGACGTACTGTCACTGTCAGATCAGTTCATTGACATCTACGACGATGATGACGAAGAGGAAGATGATGAAGACATTTTCTCGTCAGAACCGGACGACTTGCCGGACTCTACCACGGGGGAGGACGGGAAGACTCACAGGGATAGGAGCGGAGAGGACACAGGCTCGGACGCCGGCAGCACCAGGAAAGGTGACCAGAGCTCTGGCGAGGGAGGTGGCCAAAAGAAGAGGGGCCCCAAAAAGAAGGCACTGACCAAGACCAGGCAGGTGAAGCTTCGGGTCAGAAGGGTCAAGGCCAATGCAAGAGAGAGGAACCGGATGCACGGACTAAATTCCGCCCTGGATGAGCTGCGGAACCACGTCCCTTGTCACTCCAAAACTCAAAAACTGTCCAAGATTGAAACCTTACGCCTCGCCCGGAACTACATTCACGTATTGGCTGAGATCCTTAAGTCAGGCATCAGACCGGACAGTGTAACGTTCGCCAAAGCTCTGTCTAGAGGTCTTTCCCAGAACACCATGAACATGGTGGCAGCATGCCTTCAGCTAAACCCTAGAACACTTCTGCCAGAGTCCACCTACTCCAAGCCTTTTCAATTCATGTACGATAACTCTATGGACTTTCCAGGCAGGTTTCCGCAAGATCCTTACGGCATGTTTGCCTTTCAACCTATTGGGTGCAGCCCTGACCTTACAATGGTGGGCCCGCATCAGAGTTATGGACCATGCCAGCAGATTATGCCTTTCGCTCCTGTGCCAAGTAGTTGCTCGCCAACAGCGAGTACTATCCCATACCAATATCCGATGATGGACCATACAAACCCCTCCTTTAACAACAACAATAACGCCAATGCATTAATGGGAAACGTGTGTGCAAATCCTTGTCAGAATCCAAATTTTTTGACATGCGACATTCGGGAGTCAGACAGTTTCGTTAGAGCAAACTTCAACTCACATCCTGGGATTGACAAGAGGAGACAATCTCCACAACAATCAACACCAAACGCATGTTTATCTCCCCCTGCGCAACGTCTGGGAAGTGAGGCACACATGTCTACATGTTCTCATTTTATCAGCAGCACTGCAGACATGCATTCAACATCTTTAAACCAAGTGCGCACTGCAGACATGCATTCAACATCTTTAAATCAAGTGCGCACCACTGTGCCCAGCTGTTTTGCCGACCCAGCAATGACTCAGTTGTCTCCTCATAGAGTTTCCAGCAGTGTCCAGTCTTCCTGTAGACAGCTGCAAATCAAGACAAGCCCCAGATACCCGAACACGGGCAATCGATCGAATTCCTCGTGTGCCCAGAACGCTCCTCACGCGTTGCCCGAAGACTTGCCTTTGGACACAGAGTGTTCAATTGAAAGTGATTTGGCTATGATCACATCTTCAGACAGTATTTTCCAATTAAACTTGCCCTGTTGACTATAGACACAAGTCAATTCCACTAAGCAGATAGTGGAAGTAGTTCAGTATATAAGATTTATGCGCACAGTTTTTTTTTTGAAGGATGCATTAGATAGCACACACCAGCACCCCCATCACCCCGCGCTTCTATACAGTCGATAGTAGAAAAGTTAGAGAGTAAACTTTGCAATTTTTTTTTGTGTTGTAGGAATGTCTTTGTAAAAATAGCAGTTTACATCTTATTTTATATTACATTTCGGGTTGAAAACGAAAGTGTGTTATAAACGAGTGTAACGTAACCAATAAGAAACACTGTTGAAGTGTAGAACCATACGATTAAGAAACACTGTTGAAGTGTTGAATCCATGTCAAAATATTTGGCCGTGATCTGTTCAAAAAGTCACAATGTATTGTTCACGTAGTAAATGAAGTCTACCTCTAGTGGCCTGACATAACTTTCTTAAAAGCATTGCCGCTCTTGGTCACACTAACAGAACAGTTCAGAGTTTGTTAGTCTTATATTTATTGTGATTCCTGTGTAGATAGCTTGAATATAAGTGTATCAATAACATTGTAAAAAAGTTCATTCGAACATTAATGGTCGTAATTATTTTATTGTATTGAAGGTTATTAATTAAGCTTTTATCAACCGGTAGAGCGACAATAGTTAAGGTTTATACAGTTCTAAAATAAATAACTTTGTGTCTGAGTCAAAGAGAAATGATCGATAGACTAAATGCATAGTGTGGAGAAAATGTTTTCAAATAATCTGAACAAAATCATAGAGCATATTTTATTATTAAACTTAATGCTAAGATCTATATATTTTATTGGAACCTGAAGAGAGCAGAGACAGCATAACATTTTGTTATTGTTAGTTTTACAAACAAAGATAAACTTTTTTTTGAAGTATGATTTGACCCTGCGGCAATTATAACAATTCATTCAACACATGCAGGGCCGGTCCTAGAGGTTGCGGGGCCCTGTGCGAAACGAATAGCGCGGGGCCTAATTTGGGTTGTGATAAGGATAATAAGTGAAAATTAATTATATTTAAATTCGTCTTTGCATTTTATTTATAGTTTACTAAGTGCAATATCACTGTCAAATCTATTATAGATACTAGTTTTCCAACAAAAAAAAAAAGATAAACATTCAGATCTGCCTTTTAGATTTACTATGAACTAGCAACATATCGCTTTTGTTTTTTTTTCTTAGTAGTGGTCGAGATAGATTTACATGTAAATCTGTATGCCAGTGACTACTAAAGTAAATTTAGTTAACTTCTTGTTTTGGTTAAAATTCTGTTTATTATTACATTTTTATTACATGAAAGCTGACAATGCCGTTTCGTTTTTTAATCGCGAGTAGGATCGGCATTTTCCATATTAAATGACGACCCGAATTGACAATTTTGTCTTTTTTCAGGAGATTTGCATCAGTTTTCAGAAGATATTAATAATTTCAGATTTGATGACTTTTTCTTATATTTTATATATTTTTATAATATTATATTTTATAATTTCAGGAGAATTCCAGGAACCCTTTAATAATAAATTAAAATGGTTTAATTTAATAATTTACTCCTAAAATTCGCATCGCGCGGGACCTATGAAAGCCCAGGGCCCACTGCGGCCGCATAGGTTGCAGTGGCCTAAGACCGGCCCTGAACACATGTGCCATTGTCGTGAAATATCTCGCGCGAGCATCTTATGACTTTTGTTAGTCTCAAGTCTTTTGCTATGCCATAACTTTGCTGAAAAGCTGAAATTCTTTTATCCAATTTTGTAATAGCTGCACATACATAGCAAGTTTAAACATTGCTTGCTTTGGGGTTTTGAGAGCATGTGTGTGTGTGTGTGTGTGTGTGTATGTGTGTGTGCGTGTGTGTGTGTGTATGTGTGTGTGTGTGTGTGATTAACTTACAAATATGCTCTCTGTGCTGAGCTGTTTAAGGACTTTCGCTTTTTTGTTCTTCCCATTCAGACCTAACAATTTGATACAGTACTATGTGTCCGATTAGGTCTCTATCTGCATGGACATTAGAAACGTTTGGTGACTTAACAGTATTCCCATTGTATGTACATTATATTTCTTGTTAATTACATTTTAAGTGCAATATCCTCCACTGTGCAATTGTTTACCCAATAGTTTAGTTTACTCCAATCTTTTAAGTTTACTTATACAATCCTTGTTTCTTTCATCATTCCAATGAACATATTTTAGATGTAATAATATTTTCTCTGTTGTTTTTTTGTGTGCCTAGATTTGTTTACTCTATGCCATTGTGTGGGAAAGATTCGTTGTTGATTGATCATTTACAAATCACACTCAACATTTGTGGCCAACTGTTATATTAGAGATCGCCTATTTGAAAAAAGTTTCTTTTTTTTTGTATTTGAATAGTTGAATTAATATGTTTTATTCATGCTTCTATTCATATATCTAATTATGTCTGTTGAGCTTTATACAAAGTGATGTTAAGTTTCGCAATGTTGGCGGACGTTTAAGCTAAAAGTGACTAATATTTTATATCTGCAGCTAATCTTTGACGTTTTGGTTCCATGTATTTTTTTTTAATGTCAGAACATTCCAAGTTTGACAAAATTGTTAGATGGCTTGAGCCAATCTATAGAAATATGTATTGTTATACAAACATGAGGTGTAGGACGTAATCATCTTCTTTTTTGAAGTAACGTCTGTATATTATAAGATAAGATAAGAAGAGATAAACGAAATTGTTTAACAAGGGGAAGGCATTCAATTAATCAAGTTTATATATATGGAGGGTGACTTAGTTTTTGCTAAAAATAGTTTTACCCTTGCGAGCTCAGACTTACAAATGCACTGTTCATCTTGACAATGGATGCCCCATTATTATAAATCTAAAGTTCATCCGACTTTAGTGGTAAAGGTTCTGGGTTAGGGTTATCGCTGCGGTCACTAAAAGATTTGCTGCATTAAGAGCTGCAGAAATGCATAATTTAGCAGACATATTTGCTCTGGGTATATATTATGTAAAGTCACGAGGCCTTTTCAATCTTGAGGCTCCACGCGAGAAGAAAAACACAAACACAGCGGATATGTTTTATAAATAAATCCATTCAGAATATAAAAACATAACGAGACCTGTCGAAATTTCTAAATTTGTTGATATTTATAATGTAGGACAAAGCAATGCATACTGTTCAAACCTATTCTATATGTTACATTTAAACCAACTTAGAAAAACGTAAATCATATCTGTGTTGATCTCATGTACTAATTTTCAATGTTGCTCTATAGGGACTACAGGTTGCAAGCCAACTGGGAACTGGGCGTTAAGTGCTTTAACATTCGTGCGAGATAGAGAAGTTCTGCACCAATTGAAGAACTGAAAAGCATAGTAAAAGACGTTCTATTTATGTCTTATAAAGTACTTTATTAGTTGATCGATGTGTCATTTTATTAGTACACAATGTGAGTCTTGTGCAATGGAAAGTGTTGGTAGACCTAACGTTTAAATACAGTTTGATAGTTTGTAGATGTTTGTGGTTTAGTTTAGGTTAGCCCAGTGTTGACACATTATTTCCAAATTTAAATGCCTGACATCTAAATGTGCAATACATTCAATACATGTTCCCATATGTATTATCAATGCATTACCTACCTTGATTCAGTTACAAATTGATGTTATATTGTTAGCAATCGTCTTCTCTTTGATGCCTGTATTAACATGTGCCTGTGGTGAGTCTTATAAAATCAGTATTGGTGTTAATATTTTTTTCATTTTTTCCCTGGTTGTTCGACTAAAATGTAGAGATTTTATTCCCATTGTTTGGTCTCAAATAAAGCTGACACAAAAAAAAAACATTCTTGTGTTGTTGAGTTGAACTAAAAAATCTTCAATACTTTATTTTTACAAATAGAAATTACTTTGAAATTAGTCTTTGCAACTATGCTAAACACAATGATTGTAATGTTCAATTTGTATTTTAATTAAATTTTTAAAATATACTCATATGGATGCATAAAAAAAGCACAAAAAATATGCTTTATTTCCTTCAGAATCTAAAATAACTTTTTAATTTGATGCTACTTTTTAAATGGAAGTACAATTAAATTAATCTTCTGTCTATAATTCAAACAAAAAAAGAAATAGATCTTTACAGAAAAAGGCTGTGAAGTGTCTAGTGTGGTAATATTATCTTGACTTCAGCTCAGGGAAGCAACTGTGTAAGTCTCTATTGCCAGTACATACCTCTCAACGCCAAGTCATGTACAGCACATCCTCGTGGTGATAGACTGAAACTGAGGCTGTGAAGCCTTAGGCCAATCTGCAAGGGTGTTGATGAAGGCTTGGCCCCAAGATGTAAGGCAGTCATAGCCCTTCGGCGTGCAGACACGCCCTGCTGACCACAAAGAAAATCAAGAGCTATGTGTTAATAACCACACTGCCTTGTTTGTGCCCCTGTAAGGTCTAACGCTAAGGGAGCAAACCCTAACAGAACATCCGGTTTTGGAACCCCATAGTTGGAGGAAAGTGGTTAGACCGCTGGTCTCAGACAAATTCCTCCAGCCACCTGAGCCCAAATTCAGATGGTTTTCCATCCCTTTGAACCCGGTCAGTATGGAAGAAGGGCTAGTGGTGACGTGTGGTCAGCCCAGCACTTGCAAATTTTCCATCCAGCCTTTCTCCACGCAATGCAGAGGTCACTTCATCACTAGCAATAATGTGTCTGAAAAAAAAAGGAGAGGTAGTTACCAGTGATAAGTTCCTTGCTGATTGGCGTAATCTGGAATGCCAAGAACCGCTCTTGACGGTAGGATGAGCTTTTCAGCTACATTTGATAGCTACTGTCAGCCTTAAGCTGGAACATACGTAGATTTCAATGCCAGAGCGTGGCCAAAATGTTTGGGTCCTCATGTTGTAGGCAAGATAAATAACAAGTGCCGAAGGCTACTTGAGTTCTGTCTGCATAACAGATACATACTTGTCTGATTAAGAATGTCCAATTGTCTCTTAGTAGCACCCAGGTCAACATGGTGACATCAGCTTGACCTCTGCATCCCTCGGAGGATGCATCTGAAAAGTGTACCCAGGTCAACAAGGTGACATCATCTTGACCTCTGCATCTCTTGGAGGATGGATCTGAAAAGTGTACCCAGGTCAACAAGGTGACATCAGCTTGACCTCTGCATCCCTCGGAGGATGGATCTAAAAATTATCATTCACAACTGCTCGTTCCATAGCGCGGATTGCAATTTGATTCGCTAATGTTAAGCAAAGTCAACCTAATTCTTAGGAAGGCATATTGTTTAATGCAAAATGTAACTTTTGAAAAACTTGTTGGCTAGAAAACGTTTCATCTAAAATAATCTAAATTGTTGCGTCGCTTAAACAACCTTATAAAAAGAGCATCTTCCATTTCCGATGCTTAAGGGGTAGTTTTTAAATACGGTGGCAAGATAAATAACCAAAGAAGTGCCGAGATGAGCAAAGTTATTAGCAGTAGACGCCTGGCTTGGTCATGTTCACAGAATGCCACAAGGTCGACCTCAACTAGACATTCTGTAAGGTCATCTAATAGAAGGCTGGAGAGCCGCTGGTCGTCCACTTTACAGGTATAAGGATATATGTAAACGCGTCTTGACGCTCTTTAAAATTTACACTAACAGTTGGGGTAAAAAGGCGCTAGATAGATCCAGGTGGAGATAAAGCATATATAAAGTACGATACCGTACTGGATTGCAGATGCCGTGTACATTGTGTGTAGAAAAAAGGATGAAGGTTATCAATTCATCATTTTAATTACAAAATAACTTCATAAAAAACTTTTTTTTTCAAGCATATAATTATTAAAATATCACTCCTTTGTGATATTTTTTTTTAAAACCAAGGGACTTAAGTCAATATGTTTTTATAACTATATATTTCATTATTCATCTCCCTTGACAAATTTATGTGAAGCAGAGGGCTGCAACAATTACTCAGTTACTTTTTTTAATTTTTCAAAATAATTTAGAAAGTACACTCCTCACTCCCTTTTCTCCTTCCATAATATATCCTTTTATTGTTGTTGATCACCAAACAATTCTAAAGATATTTTTTATACTTTGTTCATTGCTAAAAGATAAAGTTTCTAACATAGATCACAATACATAAAAGAACATACATAATGCTTGGTAAGAAAACATATTATCAGACTGTCTTACTGCTAATCATTAAGGAATTCATACACTCCTACTCTTTTCTAGCTGAATTACAATGAATTGCCAATATTCCAAAATATCCTTGCGCGCTGGACTGTCGTTCAGATTTATCGATGGTCCAGGGCTCAAACCCTGTCCTCTCCCGTCCCCCGTCGTCCTGCGGGAGGTTTGGAGTAAAAAGTAAACTATCTTCAACTCTGAAGGAACATTCGAAACATGTAAAACATTTTACAAACAAAACAAAAAAAAAAAAACAACAACACATGCTTGCAAAACAAATATTAATTGTATTTTGTAAAAATGACTGCACAATTTGACGAAGTTATTAACAACATTTGAAATTATATAAAAGTGATGCCCAAACAACGATCAGCGGGCCATATTTGACCCGAGACTCCGAGCTATCGGGCCACTCAAAACTTGTGCCCAAAATGTAGGAAATATGTGTGCGTTCATTCTTGGTTTTGTTGGATTCAATATATTTTTGTATTTCAGTGGTACGTCCAGTAATACGCATGTGGTAAGCTAATTTGGCTGCAAACGGAAATAAGCCAAGCACTAAAGTACTGTTGTACAAAATGATCATCATGATCTCTTCCATCAAAGACCTCACAACCCTGAAAAATGAACTCATCACTGATCAGTGACAATGTAAGAAAACAAGTCTATTGTACCGAACAAGTCTCTTGGATGGCAAGCGTAACAAGACAACAATTCCGAGTCAAGGAAGACAACTCAATGAAATGTGATAGTTGTTTATTTATACGTGATATGAGGAGACCACAAATAGAACAGTAATTGTTGAGAAATCTTGTCTTGCAAACATTTTTTTTTAAAGTAATACAGAACTTACTTAACTTAGCAATAAAAATGTTAAAAAAAAATAAAAAAAAAAACTTTTTGCATAAACCTGTTTAAAAAGGGTAAATATTTATCTTTAGGATTAAAGAGCTTCAATTGTTTGTTGTTAATACTACTACTGATAGTGAATATTTGTAAAAGTGGTGTATTTTTCCGAAAGAAACTGCTTACATAAGTGAGTTAAAAATTAGATTTTTGGTTTTAGAAAAGAAAAAAAGTAGACGTTGCAGCAGAATTTTAAATGGTCTAAAATATTATGATGTCGGATTTTCACTATCTTTTCTAGTTTATGAAATGTAAACGGGACCGACGGACGAACGGACAGACATTCCACACAAAACTAATAGCGTCTTTTCCCCTTTCAGGGACCGCTAAAAAAACTCCCGCGTTTTTTTTCTTATGTTTATCAACACGTTGACACGGATTTTCCCACGACCGCACTGTCTATGAACAGTAGCCTATTGGGAAAAAAAATTAATACGACATCGCCAAACTTGCTGGAAGCTGATTTGCCGAAATAACTTTACAAGCAGATCAACTGGTGATACTGTTTATATCGGAAAAAATTACATCTTTATGAAATTAAACAGCGTACTGCGAAAATCGGACCTTCGCGTGCGGTCTTAGAACGTAACACCAGCGATAGTAGAGATAATTTAAATAAAAAATAGATGGATTGCCTAACTTTTAACTACTAATAAACTAATAAAAAAACGTTAAAATACAAGAAAATTAATAATTTTTCCCCACATTGAAAAAAAGTGAAGTACGTCGTACCGGTGTGACGGTAAAAAAAGGCACTGATTACTTTCAATAAAAAATCAATTTGTCAAAAGTTGCATTTATATTACTACAAATGTTATAAATGACTCTTTCATACACAATTTTTCAAAATGCAAAGAGTAGTTCAAATTTTATCACTACGCATTTTCTCAATAAAATCCGATTAGACGTCGTTATTTATATACGAAATAAACGATTATGATTGGTTGCTTCCACTTATGTGTTTTTATCGTGAACTGTTAAACGATGATAGCCTCTTAGACTCTGTTGTCTTTACCGAAACTGAACGCTATTTCGAAATCAAAAATGTAAGTTAAGAGCTGAAATGGTAATTGAATAACAAGTTCTTGTTTATGATCACTCATTTAGTTTTTGAAGTTGGTGACAATACAATCTTCCAGCGCGGGGCAGCCCTCAAGCGCGGGGCCTGGGGCGGTTGCCCCACTTGCCACCCCCTAAGGCCGCTACTGTAATGATTAATAGTTGTAATATAGAATTGCATCTAATAACTAGCCAGCTGGTAGTGTGGAATGCGTTCAGGACTGTCGCTCAGTCCTGACCGCCGCTATCAACCGACGTCATACGGAAGGTTTGTGAGGTTGCTTTTATCCTTACATCTGATAGAGGGAGAGTTACAACGTACGAAAAATATATGCCCATAGACATTAATAAATATAGACTGGAAAATGGAAGTAACTTGAAATCATGTATATCTATTGAATTCGAATTTCCGAATTATGAAGGATTTAAAAATTGCATGATCTTCAGTCTTAGAGATTAAACAAAATTTATAGACATAAAATAAACTACACACAAACGCAATTCACAAATTTTTATCTCATAAAACTCTCTTATTGGCCAGTTTTTATTAATGTATGTCTATGTATATGCCATTAATAAGGGACATAACTTAATATTTTATTTTCATTAATCTTTGCCAACAATTTCTTGGTTTACTTCCCTTCATCTCCCTACACTCCCTCTCTCTCTCTCTTTGTGTGTGTGTGTTATTTAAATTATTAATTATTTTATTGGAAAGTTTAATTGCACTATTAAGTTCTATTGTGAGTTCTCCATGTTAACGTTACAAGTGCTTCCTTTTTAACAGTGGTATTACCGTAAATTTTCAATAGTATACAAACTCGTGGAGCTTGATTACTTTAGGGGCCCTTGCATTTTGCGTAATATTTAATTTTTAATTAAAAAAAAAAACCCCTCATTTGGGGGCCCCCTAAAGTGGGAGCCCGGTTTAATTTTTTAATTCTCCCCCCTCTTCCACCACCCTAGCTACGCCACTGCATTTTAACAGAGCAGAACTATATCTTTGTGTACTTTCTACATGTAAAACATAAACATTCTGGATCCACGCAAGGAAAACTATTGTGATCATATTATCGTTTGAAGTAGTATCTATAACATATAAACAAAAAAAAACAACAAAAAACATAGCGACTATAGAATAGCTTTACAATCATCGGTTTTGATTGCTCTAAATCAATTATCTCCTTGCACTCAGTGTTCAACTCATTGTGCTTGCAAATAAAAATAATTCCAGTTGGAAATAGTTCATGAATTGTAAAGGTAGATTATCATAAGACGTATTTATACAATTACTTTTGTTGATTAACAATGACCAGACTTGACGCACACGAAACAAGAATGAACAAAGATGGCTGCCTGGTCATGTGGTATGCGCTCTGGACTGTCGTTCAGTTGTATCGATGGTTACGGGTCGATACCCTGCCCGCTGCCATCCCCCGGCGTCCTGCGGGAGGTTTGGACTAGGAAGTAGACTATCTAACTCTGAAGAAACATTTTGTAACCACCAAGTTGGGCTGTGGTCGACCATCGGCATTAGACAAGTGCTGTG
>JADKLZ010072925.1:0-32057 GCA_021533235.1 Biomphalaria straminea | reverse complement strand
GGTTGTATATATTGCACTGGTATCTTATAAAGTTCGCAGGTTGTATACATTGTACTGGTATCTTAGCAAGTTCTCAGTACGTATCATCAGACAAGTCAAATTGCGACCCAAAATAGAACAAAAACAATGTTGTCCTTCTATGACATGGCGTTGCACCTTCATGGGTGATCAAGGAGCAGTCTTCACCAATTGGATAGAGGCTGGAAGCATTTCTAGACATCGAAGGTAAGAGGATCTAAGTATATAAGCATATTTAGACTTACCTGTGATTCTTCAATGGTTTTAGAGTACTTTAAAAAGAAAAATAGCACATACTTTTATGGATGGATGTTTCCAACGATAAAAGACTTCACAGATATTCCATTATAACAGCACGTTTCTGCTGTTGGAGCTTTACTGAAATCAATCATAGTTATCTGCTCTTTATTTACATTTTAGATTTTCCGGTTTACATTAGTAAAAAAGTAAGTAAAGTTTCCCTTTCAGACCTTGTGGTCTTTAGGGCAGATGATGTAAAGGCCATCTGTTTCTGTGACCTACGGTTAACGAGTTTATTATGGGCCAGCACAACGACCAACCGCCTTTAATTTTCCCCAACTAAAGTCAGGTTATCAGCTCTAATATCAAAGCTGGGTAGACTCAGAGGCTCCCGTCAGAAGATCCCGAAATTTAAAAAATCACAGTCTTTACCAGGATTCAAACCCCGGACCCAAGTTTGGAAGCCAAGCGTTTTACCGCTCAGCCTCCTATTATTTAAGTTAAAAATAAAATAAGATAGACAAGAAGAGAAAGCAATCTGGGTAAATATGTGACAATATAATGGAGGCTGACGAAAAACGTGTGACGATTAGAGAGGAAGATTAGGAGTTGTGAGGTGTGAGGTAATAGTAAGATTACTGTTGGCAACTCAAAGTATAGAATATCGATAATGCAATGAAGAGGAGTGTGAAATATTACAAAGAGAAAAAAAAACATATTTATGGTGGTTTTTAAATACATAGTTTAGCAATATTTCTGTAAAACCAGAAACATCAAAAACTCCATTACGAAATATCCCCCATAAAATATTTTATTGAACTGAAAGATAAGAAAGTGAATAGATTTATAAAACGCAACAAAATAATCTCCCCTGCCTCAGCAGACGATCAATGGCTGTGAAGGTTTTAATATTTCATTCTGTCTGTCAGTGACGACCGTCCAGGGGACGACAATCAAAAGTTAAGAGTTGGCAACTCAGGTAATGTCACCGTGGCTGACACACGGCCAGCTCGTGGGGCAGATAACTCTAATGACTCATTTCGTTTTGTTTGTTTGTTGCTGGCCTTTCCATAGAAGCAATATATTTCCTCCCCTTATCTTTATAGCTTTTCCAGTTTTCAGGTGTAGACGGAAGAAGGAAGAAACAGGAGGGGGGAGGGGAAAAGGTCGAAGGTTAAGTGTGGCAGTGGGCTACGAGAAAGGGCGGGAAGATAGCCAACACTTCAAGATTTGCTCATTTTGAGCTTGACCCAAGGTATTGTTTTCTTATAATTCAATTGTCGAGAAAAGAAATTCATCAGAGTGTAGTTTCATTCAGTCTGTTGCTAAGTGATTACAAGGGCACAATTGGAGCACAATATTCACGGACATGCCACTGTGCCACAAGGTTGTACCAAAAAGAAACAATGTAAGGTACCTAATCGAAAACAATCAATGAGTTCCCTTTATTAGTATTGTTATTATGTTATTGTTATGATTTCTGTTGGAAACGAAGGAGTATTCCTTCTCTGGCACTGGGTCAAGTTTCGTTAAAGGGAAACAAAATTCATTGTAGTCCCTCTATCAGTGTCCACTGAATTTTCTAGTGATGTGGCCATCATGTGGCAGGTCTGCACCAGTACTGTGATCTGACAGGTAAAGGAGAAAATCTTCTTATTGATGTTAAGATCCTTAAACGTATCTGTGATGTCAGTTGCTCTATCCCCTCGGTTGATATACCAATGTGGTATATTGTTATTTTAAATAACTTCCATAAACGCTTAATCTCCAAGCCTAGGTTCCCATATTTTTTTGTTTTTGTTTTTCCACTTCAGTTTTTCTTATATTATGAGACAGATAGTACAGCAATGTCAATAATGGTAGCGTTTTTTTTTTAAATCAATAAACAACAGATCAGGGGGATTAAAATCTAACTTTTTTTTTATTTCAGTAAAATAGGCGTATCCCAGTATAATAAGTGATCAGTAGACTCTAGAACTTCTTGTGGCGAGTATTCGTAATGAGGAGGAGAATCCTTAACTTAGGTTATAGATCAAATTATTGTTATTATTATTCCAATTCCAACATGCAACTTTTGCTTTACCTCAAGTATGTCATAGCACAGCGCTATATGTGATTGCTAAACTTTAAAATCTAACTGTTACCTGAATCAAATGACTAATGTCCATCCATGCCAGTGGCGCTACAGCCCAGGGAGGGATCTGACCTTTCACTCACCTCTCTTGTGCTTTTCGTCTCAATGCACTTATAAAAAAAAATGGGGGAACGACCGGAATTGGAACTCAAGCCACATCAAGCCGACATACTGACCACTCTACTTGTGAAATGATAATGAAACTAGAAGATTGTAAACGCATCAATTGTTTGTTTCAAACTTTCTTTAAAGCGGCGACCTATAAAGGGAACAAATTCAGCTTATACCACCAACTTAGTCAAGTACAGTTTCTTCATTCTTTACATTGTTCAAGGTACAAAACAAAATAATTAATTACTAACTAACTATTTTTTTATATTCTTATTTTGTCAGGTAAAAAGAAATAATTTCAGCTTGATCCAAGACTGGGTGTCAAAAAAATAACGTGTACAAGCATTTTACCAGACGGACAGACAGAGTTGATATAAGCTTTGTAAAGCTTCTTTTTTTAGTGACATTACAATTAGGTTGTACAACAATCTTTAAAGATAAAACAACAACAGCAGCAACATGCAACAAAAAGAATTTCCATTTTGATAGGATAGTTTCAAAACTTCACCTGGATATTTAGACCTAGCATCAAGGACCTAGCTTTTTGACAATCGAAGTGATAAGATTTTTTTTTAAAAACGTAATACGTTTGAATTCCAAATTCTAAGGAATTTATATTTCTGTAAAGAATACAATTTTTACATTCGATTTTCTTTCTTTCTTTTTAATAAGCTTGTATAGACACAGACTTTAAATAAACATCTGAAAAAGTAAAATTTCAAAGACATCAAGCTACATTGAGTCTTTATGAACTCTTTTTTAAAAACAATAAAGAATCTACTATTGAATCCCTCTTTAGAAGTCTTTAGGGGAAAAGTCTGCAAAGTTTGAAACTCTTAGTCACTTGTTTGAAGAGGTTGGAACATGTTTAAAGAGGTTTGACGGTTATGTCCCTTGCGCTCTGATGTCAAAGGTAATGTCAACGGTACTTAGGGGGAGGCAACCGATAATTTAATAGTTCCTAAAGGGAACAGCCACTATTGGAAACATTGTTTATATCCAACTCGAGTGGCAATAACTGAGTTGTTCTTTAGCACAGCTATCGACTAATTCCGATTACTAAGTTCTCCTCTCGCTCGCCGCTCTCTCTGGCTCATTGTAGGCCTGCGTTTTAAATGTTTCCCGCCATTTTTAATAAAATAGTTGGCGTCAATTACGTCATGTCTATGCCACTTTCGACAATCCAACGAATGTAAGAAACATCTTTCTTCAGCTGCCAAAAAAAGATTATAACTAACTGATGGTTCCTTTAATGTTAGAACTATATGTGGAATTCTTTTGATAAAAAAAGAACAAGTTGTATTGCTGAAAGTGTGCCACAACATTCCATTATATTATAAAATATTTTATAAATAATTCTACTAAACAAAGTGCAAAAAATTTACTAGAAATTTTGATTATTTACTGGTTCCAGAGAAATTTCAGAAAAAAAAGATAAAACAATGTTTAGTAAACGTTTAGATTATAAAATGAGATACACACACTCTCTGAGGGCTAATCAATAAATAGTAAGTTTCTTTTTTTTGTAAGTTTGGTCAACAGAATACGGCATTATTGTTCAGCGAGATATTTTAATAAACCATATGCTTTAAACAAAAATAATTCAGCTCTGTAGAATCACATTTTAAAAATCTTTCGTCTGCATTCTTTCATTATTTAGTTGGCAAGAGTGATTTAGTGTTTTTGTGTATCTATTTTAAAATCTATCCCGAAATTTCTCTTTTTAACATTTTCTTACGTTTTTATTAAGGGTTCCATTATATCGTCCTCTCTCTTTTTGTGTTTTAGTATTTAATGAACGCAAATAAGATCTTTAAAGACAGAAGGAACAAGTGACTGCGATTGAAATGTTAGTGCTGAAACCACAATAGCTCAGCACCTTACGTACTTTCTTAACATTCTTGATTTTCAACAGACAATAACTAGGATTACTATCTATATATATAATCCTCAAAGAATTAGGTCAGACAACAACAACGAGTAAATAGGGAAGATCCCATGGCGTACGCACCACGGTGTGAATGGACCCAATCCGCACCGCACTATTTCATTCACAAAATAGCATAGACACATAAAGAAATCAATAGACCGGGAAAAGGAAGTAACTTCGTGAAAACACATGTATATATATATATCTACTATTGAATTACAAAAGATTTCAATAATTTCCGGAGATTTCCAGGACTTTTTCGTAGGTCTATATTTAATAACATTTCAGGAGATATCGCAGGGGCTCCTGGTAAATCAAGAGGCAGCGGGAAATATGTTATATGTTATAAAATGGTTCAATTTAATAATTTATACATCTAAAATCTGTTCCTAGATCTAGATCTAGATCTAAAACTCGAATTCAACTCTAAGAAGATTATGGAACTTCTCTTCGCAAGTAGGCTATATAGCACATGAACATACTAATTATATATAGTCCATTTAATCAAATTAACATTCAAATTTGTTTTTCTAAAGCATTGTTACATGAGTGCAGCTATATTCTTAATATCGCGTAAATTAAAGTCAATTAGCCATTTTTTAAAAATCTCCATTCATAGTATTTTTCATTCATGAATTCACGCATTTTTACTTATAACAAGCAAATGGGAAGATCCCATGGCGTACGCACCACGGTGTGAATGGTAAATAATATATCCAAAGCCGCACTATTTTCATTCACAAAATAGCATAGCATATTTTTTTTTTAATTTAAAAATATTTTAATAATGTCCGGAAATTTCCAGAACTTTTTCGACCGGCGGCATAGCATTTAATAACATTTCAGGAGATTTCCAGGGTGCTCCCGGTAAATCAAGAGGCCGCGGGAAATCTGTTATGTTTTATAAAATGGTTCAATTTAATCATTTATATACCTAAAAAATTAGCACGGGTCCAAAGAAAGTTAGGGACCCACTGTGGTCGCATATGTTGCAGTGCCTAAGGCCTGCCCTGGAAAATAGCGGCGTATGCTATGCCGCCGGTCGACTAGTTTTGTTTTATTAATAAGACGCAAGAAAAATAATTACAACATTTTCATCTTTTTTGTTACAATGACAAATTATTTCTCAATCTAAATAAAACGAAAAAAAAATTCAAACTTGCTATGGGCATTGCTGCATGGAAATTCCAACGTTCATTAACATTTATACGTTTTTTTTTTAAAGCCGTTACTTTGAAAGATTTCTACTAAAGATTTTTACTAATGCAGCGATGCAGAGCCTACAACTATCGGGCTCGAGTGTGTTTCTAAGGCAAAAGACGTAATTGTTGAAATGTTAATTCATTTGCCGTAAGCATATTTTCGTGTATGTAAGAGCAGGAAATAATAATGCAGATCTTTCCATTAAAGGAAAACGACAAAATTGCTACAACAAAATAATAAACATATATTACGACTATTTCAATGTATCCCAGCACGGGTACCAGCTAGTATTTATACTTTGAATAATGAACAAATAAAACAGGGCGCGGTGGCTGAGCGGTAAAGCGCTTGGCTTCCGTACTGGAGGTCCCGGGTTCAAATCCTGGTGAACGCTGGGATTTTTATTACGGGATTTTCGGGCGCCCTTGAGTCCACCCAGCTTTAATGGGTACCTGACATTAGTTGGGGAAAAGTAAAGGCGGTTGGTCGTTGTGCTGGCCACATGACACCCTCGTTAACCGTGGGCCATCTGAATCAGATGACCTTTACATCATCTGCCCTATAGATCACTAGGTCTGAAAGGGGAACTTTACTTTTTTTTTTTTAAAACAGTTGTCCATTCATTAAAATGTATCTTCCAAAGAGTAGATTTGTAGAAACAACAGAACACATTTTCTGTAATTCATTATTTCGATACATGGCTTCCTTAGCAACCCAGCCATATTGTGGACATTTCACGGGGCGCGAGGCGAGTGCCGAGTTTGATCTCACGGCGCCGTAAAAAGATTGGCCTCGCGTGTTGGGCACGTGCCTGCTTAGCAACGAGGGGACGCCGCAATCTGTCGTTAAGGGAGGGGGGGGGGGGAGAAAACACTTGCCAAGATTTTTGTTTGAAGGAGAGGAAGAGCAGATAACCACGACTGCGCGCCCCATGTACACAGCTCCTAGATTATCTCAGCGGGCGGTCTGAAACACCTCCTGTCTAAATGTGCGTGTACTATCGCTGTATTGCGCCCTGTCACTCCCGCCCTGGCCATGTGAGGGGCAGTAAGTGGCTATTTGTTCACTGTGGGAGTTATCAGGTCAGTGTCGACACAAAAGTTAAAAGTTAAAAAGTTAATTTGTTTAGTCACAATGGAATTTTAGGGGGAAAAAAGGTGGTAAAGTGAGGGTGGGTGGTGGGCTCGAAGACAAGGCGAAACACTAAGAGATAGAACGCCCTACAATGTCCAAAGGACTGCACAGTTGTTTAAAATGGTGAACTAAAAGTACAATAAAACGAAGTGAAAAACAGTCCTAGTATAATTATTAAGAACTCTAAATCTGCAATGTTAATCTCGTTTTTATATGTTTTTTTTTATGTAAAACGAGTTTATGAAATATTTCTAATATATCTTTCTAATTAAGATCTATAAAGCGATTCGTTTTAGTCTTATAGATATTTGGGGAGCGATAGCGGGACGCATGTCAATCAAGGGACGTAAACAGAACAGACCTTGAGTTTTTCGAGTAAAATTTGAACAACTCAGACACGATATAACAATAAATCACAAAGTACACACACACACCAACACATTTTACGCACAATGTAGGCCTACAACACACAAAAATTGAAATA
This sequence comes from Biomphalaria straminea, assembly GCA_021533235.1. NCBI lineage: Eukaryota > Metazoa > Mollusca > Gastropoda > Planorbidae > Biomphalaria > Biomphalaria straminea. Next base: position 24,803 of record JADKLZ010072925.1, on the reverse strand, counting down.
ATTGCAAGTTTTCTGAAGGGTTTTCCAAGATAGAACATCTTTCTGTGCGATCTATCTGAAATCGTTAGCCGTCAAATAGGCGGCTTCTCTCTCTGAAATACTCGGCACAATGTTCGTAAAAGTTTACTATTATCGCTTTTAGTAACTAACTCGCTTTATCCAAAAGTTAGTCGCATGCGTACCTAAAGGAAGAATACTTTACTTTTCAATTTCACATGCTTCTTTTCGTGCCTTTTTGAACCAACTTGCCAATGGCAGAAGATATTCCAAGAGCTCGGACATTCTGTCCTTGGACGTCTGCATGGAGTGTGGTCTCAATGCTGTGTACAAATACAGCCGAAATTCAGCACACGGGTTTTTAAAGAAACTTCTCTTCAGCACACGGGTTTTTAAAGAAACTTCTCTTCAGCACACGGGTTTTTAAAGAAACTTCTCTCGTGAAGAGAAAAACTATTTCAAAGCAATATATAATTTAAGTAGCTTTTCCACCGAAGGCTTCAGGGACTGGCCTGACATTCTGTTACATTCTAAATCTACAAATCGGCTTTTTTTTTAATTTTAAAGATTTCGAGCGAAGGTGGCGCAAAGAATTGTATCAGCAGGGGAACAAATTTCACTTTATTGTCGGCTCGAAGCATCCATGAACGCAGTCACAAAACTGTCTATCATTTACCTGCTTCTTTACTTTGTTCATTATGTAGGGACCAAACCTTTAATTTGCTTCAAATGTGATTGAAAACTGTTATTATGGACAACTGTCACAAGTTTCTCTCTCTAGTGCCAGATGTTACGATCTCTTCTTGCGGTGTTGTTAGATGTCATCAGCTTGTAGGAGAGAAGTATTGTGCCGCCGGGGATTGTATTTTGAATAATAATATTGAACAATGACGATCTAGGATTCAACTGAGTAAATGCCTTGATAATTAAATGCAGGAATCTTTATTTAAACTCAACATAAGTACAGCTATGTACAAATATATCAATGAAATAAGTAGTTGAACAAAAGCATACTTCTTATGTAGAATTATATTAGATTTACTAATGCGACTGTACTCCAGAAGATCAGGACTCCGACTGTTCAAAGCGTCCCCTTGCCGGCAAGCCTCGTTTTCAGCTAGACCATTTCAACCAATCAAATTCAATATCGACGTCTCCAGATCACGTGACTGATGTTCTGGAAGAAACTAAAAATAACTGTTGTTTTTTTTTGTTGACCTTGACTTGTGCAGAAAACAACATGTTTATGTGACAACAACTATAGGATAGAAAAAAGTAACTCTACCGGCTGCAAATTGATCTATCTATGAAGTTGTTGTTCCACTCGGACATTGTATGAAACGCGTGACAGACTGTCCGAAGTTGTACTGTCACGCCTATATCAGGACGTCTAGTCACCTTATGTCTTCTGGTTCTTGCCCAAACAGCCAATGTGACTAAGAAGGCTGCTCAGATCTAGATTAATTCCTCATCTTTTCAGTTGAGAAAAGGGAGACTATCTCTTCAACTGAATAGAAATTAACTAAATAAAAAAAAATATTAAAAAGCTTCGTTTATTCATCTTCTCAGATTGGTCATTTTTACTATTTATACCTAGTATTATTGAATTTAAGATTCGCTCATTATGCTATGTTGTACACCTTATACTGATTTACATTGTGACATTATATACATTATATACATATACCTATGCGGTCGCAGTGGGTTCCGCACCCCATAGATCTTCGCGCTAATTCTATGTGTAATTATTAATTACAAAATATATAGGGAAAATTCCTGGAAATTTCCTGCACTTATTAAAATCTCCTGAAAAATAGACAAAAATTTTCTAATACAAAATCTTAATTTTCACTTATCGTTATTCCCACCCAGACTAGGTCCCGCGCAATTAATTTCGCATAAGGCCCCACCATTGCAAGGACCGGCCCTACCTGCGACACATCGCGATACTTTATCCTTCGATAGATCGCGATACTTTATCATGTGGGCTGTGATACAACACGATACTTTACCTACCTTTCAATAAACCACGACACTTTATCTTTTGCTTTGTGAAAAATTTAGATTAAAAAAAACCCCAACAAAACCGCTTGAACTACTGATCAGTTCTGATAACCTCGAGGGTAAAATCAAAGGTTAACATGTCGCCCGACGTAGATTCGAAGAGTTCCTTAGCTAAAACATCGCTCCCCGTTTTTTTTCTAAAGAAGCCTAGCCGCCATTTAACAATGCGAAATACATGAAGAATACAACTCTCTAAACTTATCATTTATTCTTTCCAATGTACATGTACACGTTCTTATACCGGCACTAGTGTACTAATCAGTTTTTTAGACCTCTAATTCATGAATTTAAATAAATAGAAAGGTACATATATAAATAAATAAATAAATAAATATATATATATATATATATATATATATATCGAGAGAGAGAGAGAGAGAGACTGACAGACAGACAGACGGACAGACAAAGAGAAAGAGAAAAGACTTGGATAGCGAGAAGAAGAAATAGAAGGAGAGAAAGAAAGATTGCTAGAGAGAAATAGAGATTGAAAGAGAGATTGATTGAGAGAAAGAGAGGTTGAAGGACAGGAAGAAAGATTGATGAGAGAAATAGACATAGAAAGTAACTAAGATTGATGGAGAGAAAGAGAGATTGGACAGAAAGAAAGACTGATAAAGAGAAATAGACTAAAAGAAGGAGAGATTGATGGAGAGAAAGAGATATTGATAAATGGAAATAGAGATTCAAGGAGCGAAAGAAAGATTAAAGAAGAGAAAGAAAGATTGATAGCGAGAGAGAGAGAGAGAGAGAGAGAGAGAGATGGAAGGAGAGAATTTAGAGAGAGAAAGACAAATTAATAGAGAAAGACAGCTTAAAGGAAGGAGTGATTGACGAGAGAAAGAGCGATTGACGTAGAGAAAGAAAGATTAAAGAAGAGAGACAGCTTGACAAAGAAAAAGAGAGATTGAAGGAAAGAGAGAAGTAGAAGGAGAGAAAGAAAGATTGATAGAGAGAAAACGAGCTTGATAAAGAGCGAGATTGACTGAAAGCAAATATTCTGAAAAAGAGAAATCCATGAAAGAACTTTTTGGTGGCCCATTCTTTCCTTCTGTTATTTCCTTCATTCCATCGAAACATGTTTCTGAACATATGGAGACAATGCCAGTATGCGCCCACCCTACTACACGGTAGCGGTCAAGTATATTTGGACACCACTGAAGTGACCATCGCTTCCTCACTCTTGGGTACTCTAGACGTACACCATCAGGAGGTCAGTAAAGTGACCACTCCACATGATAAAAAAAAGGTGGACAACAACAACAGTTCTCATGTTCTATCTCGTGTCCACCCCAACACTCTTCAAGTGATAATAATAGGTCGTGCGATACGGCCAATAAGAGAGGCGTGGACACTGACTAATAGCCTTCGTTTCCGTGACCGCGGGTCGTCAGTGTTGGCCCCCCGCCCCACGACACCCTGGGGCGGCTTCTTCCTTTTCCCCTCATTCTTGTGTCTTTCCCCCAGTTTAATGTTTCCGTTTGTAGCAAGAGGGCAACCAGACGTCAGCTACTTCGGCCAGTTCACTGGGGCTCTCGGCGCCCTAACACCTTTTGGACGAGCGTAAAACTAATCCCCGACACCTCACGCCCCTTTGTTGAACGGCGCCCACCTTCACGCCACTGTTAAAACGTCACACCATGTTTACTGACCTCTACTGACCAACTGACCACACATAAGGCAAACACAGTGCAATTTAGGCAAGCGTGTCCAGTTGTGTATTTAATCTTAAAACCTCTGACGTTTGGTAACATTTTGAATTTCTTTATCGAAACTGATGCAAATGGGTTGCAATTCAGAACAGAAAGAAGGGAGGGGTCATCCAAGAGTACTAACCAGTAGCTGACCAGCTGACCCTCTAATGTCCCCCACACCGTGGCGCCCTGAAGACGAAATAAAACAATGCCGGGGTTACCAAGGATCATACCTAATTTTCACGTCTCACATTCTAAGAAAATCAATTTATAATATTTCACCCTGGGTGGGGTGGGGGGCGTGGCGCGGAGGGAGGATGTGGCAGGGCAAATACTGACAGATGGGAGCAGACGTGGGCCTGGCGGAGTTTACTGGCTACTACGATTATTTGCATAATAACTGGCTTTACTGCGCATGCGCGCGTGAGCAAAAAAAAAAACAGTATGAAGATGGAAGTGGTTTTAAAAACTCGTGCTCACGACAGAAATAGTTGTCTAAAGTGATCTGCCACAGGGAGCAGGACATGTCTCAAACTTTTTCTGGCAAAGATTTTTTTTAGTACTTTATGTTTTATCACTAAACAGAAAAGTCACACTGAACACTTTGATGGATGTATACTACTAGGTCACGTGACTACAAGGAGTTCGTGTCTGTAGAGTTTAAGCAAGCATATAGGGTCTGTGTCTTTCATAAATTGATAAATAAGTAGCATTGGTCATCGCTGTAATGGTGAAGCTGACCATACAGGTCTCTTAGAAGTTGGAGTCATCAGCTGATTCAGAGACTTGAACTACAGTAAGTAGGTATATAACCTTTTTTTTTCCTGATGTAGACATATTGTTTTTTTTTTTTTTTTTTGGGGGGGGTGGGTTAAAAAACACGCAATCGAGATTGTTTTGTTAAAATATTGAGTTTGGTCTACTCCAATATTAAATGCATTTTTTTAAGCATTTTTGCTACAGATAACTAAAACAATATAAAATATTATGATAATAAAATTAATAATGATGAAAATTATTGTAATATTCAGTCTCCTAGTTAACTAGATAGTTAGTACATTTATTAATTTCTTATTTTGTTTGACGGTTTCCTAAATGTATGTCACATCGGGTGGCCTAATACGACTCATATTCATTATTTAATCAGAGAGAGAGAGAGAGAGAGAGAGAGAGAGAGAGAGAGAGAGTTTATAAAGAAACAAAAGGAGTGTATTTGTATTGGGCATTTCACGAGAAACTAAACATTGTTAAGGGAGCTAAATCAAACTTCTATGTTAACAATTATCTAGACAAAATAATTGAAGTACAAACGGAACAGTATAGAGAACTCATTTCTGTAGTGCTAACAAGTTCACGAATATTGTCCTAGAAATTACAACAACAACAAAAAGCCTAGCTTAGCAACATTTTTTTCATTCCTTACATAGGATACATGATACATCACAGATCTACCTGCGTATTGTTTTTCTTTGTATGTGAAAACTTGTAATACATATTAATTAGAAATATACCACAGCTATCTGAATGAGTAGACAACTTTTCAGTTTTTGTAAAGATTTATTTATTGCATAGTAGCGCTAACGGTATTGGAAATACTAGGTGACCACCCATCTATCGAATGATTCTATTATATAATGATATGTAATATATACACATACATTTGAAAAGTATAATGTTTCAATGTAAGTTCTAGATACAGTCTCTAGTTATTTCCCTTACACTTCCTTCATGTGCATGTGATGACGTCCAGTTAATACAAAACTTTGAAGACCCAAGAAACGACTGACTAATGTCTTTCCCGGATTTAAAAGTTGACGGTTGACAAATAAAACTGTACGATTGATTCTGAAGGAGAATAACAAAGAGATTAGAATACATTCATGATTATTTGAAAGTATTTCTTCGTTAAGATACCTCTCCCTCCCTCGCCCAAGAAAAAAATAAATAAATTGGCATTGGAGTAAAAAAATATTGTTTACTTTTTTTTTAAAATGAATATCACAGTTGAAGTAAAATGTTTCTTTAATTCGAAAGTTATCTTGAAAGAGTTGGACAACATTAACACACTACATGAAGAGATTTCTTCTTAGATAATACAGACGTTACTTCAAAAAAGAAGATGATTACGTCCTACGTCCTATTTAAAACATTGAAAATTCACACAAGACCCATACCCATCATCTTCTTCCAATAGACAGAACAGTAACAAAGAATACCACATCTAAAGTAGTCACAAAAGTCTAAAGTGGAACCTAACATCCAAATATTAAATGTTACATCTTTTTTATTGAGAGTAAAATGAAAAAGAAACTAGTAAAGTAAATACATAGCGACAATCTTTGAATAATATTTGTCATGGAGGTTCCCATAATGATGTCATGCCAAGAAGAAACACATTTTTTTTTCTTTCTCGGCCAATGAGAACATGTTTTTCAATGCTATATTTAGCCACGAAAAAATCTTTCTTATTGTGTTTCCCCAATACTTAGAAAACTTTTACTGGAACTTCTTATAAAATGGAGGCGAATTCCTGGCAAAGTTCTCCTAGCAAGCACTAATGTACATCCAGACATCAGAATACTGAAGTATTGAAACACTTTTACAACCGTGGAGTGAGTTTTTTTTTTGCCTTTTTTTTTTCAAACAGCAATGTAGAATCCTATGATATTAAAATACAGACATTGTAGGCCTAGGAAAATCTACAATAAAATTTTTGATATGTATTTAAGACATTGGAATCTTGCATTGTGTTTTTTAAATTATTAAATACATTTGGAAGCAGTGATTTTTTAAAATGTGGAAGATAATTTTTTTTTGCTTTTTTTTCTATCTACTATCTTTTGGATAAGTTACTATTATTTTTTTTGGCTTTTTCTTTTATCAACCATCTTGAAGATAAACTATTTAAGGGGACTTTTTTCTATCTACTATCTTGTGGATAAACTGTTTTTTTTTTTTTGGCTTTTTTATCTACGATCTTGTGGATAAACTTTTTGGGGGGGCTTTTTTGTTCTATCTACTATCTTGTAGATAAACTATTTCATTAATAGTCCACTTAATAAGTCCACAATTAGGACTAGCGATCTATGAGGCAGATTATAGAAAGCTCTATGGCCAACGGTTAACGTGGGAGTCATGTGGCCATCACACGACCTACAACATTTACTTATCCAACTAGTGTCAGGTACCTATTAGAGTAGGTTGACTCAGGGGCGTCCTAATAAATACTGAAGTCTGAAATACTTCTCGATTCTCGCTAACCCTTCGGTCACCACGCCCCACCAGCCATACTATCAAATGTTTTTGTATCGCCTAGTCAAAGAAATACTTGTCCTTTAGTCATCTCAAGTTTTGAGAAGAAATACATACAAGCATTGTTCTATCTATTGATACTGCAATGTTGTCCATTGCATTCTTTCTGTGATCTACACATTAGGACGTCACTAAGTTACAATAAGATTCAAATCTTGGTGAAGACTTTTGTGGGAAGCGTGGTCGAGAGGCTAAGTGCGGCTTGAGCTTGGCTTGTTTGGCTACCTAGAAGGGGGCTCGAGGTTCGACACCCGACTCGGGCAGAGTTGTGTTTACTGAGCGCCCAAAGGCAGCACGGGAAACCAACTCCTAGATACCCCCTCCCCCCACTGGTCCACAAATGAGATTGGATCAAAGCGCTCTGAGCATGCTATAAGCATGAAAGTAGCTCTATATAAAAAAAAAAAAGACTGGGATTTAGAATTTCAGTATCTCTAGAACGTTCTGAATGTATTCAATGGGTATCTGACATTAGTTGGAGAATGCACATGCGGTTTGTCGTTAAAAACGTTATAACAGGAAGGCTATTTTAAACTCGTAATTCACTAAATCAATCATGATTAAAAAACAAAATAATTGTAGAATTAAAATACGCAAGTTTAGTCTTAGGGTTAGTTTTATCTCAGAGTGCATTGAGTAACAATCTGTATAGATACGATGTTAGCAGCCTGAGCCTCTTCCCAAATGGTGTCAACTGCTAAAGGCAGTCGAAGCAGTCAATTTTAGGTCCAAATTTACAATCCAATGTATGAATGCAAATAAGACACATATTTATCTACTTCATCAAGCTCATTGCGTTTGAAAAGACTCAACTGTTTTAGTGTATTGACTTCAATTATTCCAGAAAAAAAAAGAAAACACTAGTGAACAGAACAGGATGTTATATATATATATTGCTTATAGGAAAATATCATATCTGCTTTTATTTCTTTTTTTTTTTTAACAACGAAAATGTTCAATGTCCAACAAAATGTAAATGTAAATGTAAATCTGCCTAATCAAATGAATTGTTTATTGTTGTGTCCTCATGAAGGTGAGAGTAATTAGACGAAATTCCATTAATGTTAATGAGAACGTCCTCCAAAGTGAGTCACGGGCAGGGAGGAGGCGGTGGGAGGACAATAGGCTGGTGGGACAAGGGCCGGCACTGCGACACACAGGACAGATTTTTTGTTCCCCTTGTCTGAAAATTAACTCCCCCTCTCTTGGGATTTGCCATTTCGATTGCGTTCCTCCCTCCCCCCACTTTTGCATGCGGACATGGCGAGTGAGCAAACGACAAATAGTCTTCCGAAAAAAAAAATAAACGCGATCGTGAATTCTGAGATTAATTTTTTAATTAATTGCTAAACCCAGTCACGTGTTACCGTTGTAGGCGCATAGTGCTACAATAAACCTTGACATTATCAGGTTTTAATTTGCAAATTGGTAACAGAAAAGAATCATAGATTAAAGTGATGCAAGAAAGACGCGATGTCCAAACACGAGCCGCGCTATTTGTGCGCTACAGAGACATTGAACACAAACATAGTTGACACGATTCTGGAGTTTTCTTTGGTATTTGTTCCGCTCAAACTTTTAGCCTGCTACCACCACCCGTGTTATTCTTTTAATTTTGTATGTGAGCTATTTACGCTACAAGATTATTAGTTCTGGCCTCTTTTCCCAAAATATAGCGGTGCATTATCTTGTTGGAGTGAAATCATAAGATGAATGTCTGCACAGTCGCCAAACCTTTAAACAAGCAATATATATATATATATATATATATATATTTTTTTTTTCTTTATTTTCTTATATATATATATACATATGTTATACAAATAATGAAAGAAAACAAAAAAAAAGAAAGAAAATAAATAAAGAAAGAAACAAATTAAGAAATAAAAAAAAATAAAGACAAATGATGCAAGTAAAAAGGACGGTGCAATTACTGTCATTTCTATTAAATCTGCGATTTTATTCTTCTTTTTTTCTATGTATAACAAAAATAATTTATTGCACTTATTTAATTAAAGTTATTAATTAAAGTGTCTAACATTATTATGCATGCTTTACTGTGTAATGATATGCGGTGCTAAATTTTTGATTAGTTTATATTTTGTTAACCGCAATGAATAACTGTGCACATTTTCAACCTGATCCGAGATTAAGAAGTAGGAGATATGTACAAGATTTGTACCAGATAAAGTGGATATAAGCCTGTACACATTTATGAGGTAATACACTGTTCAGTAGTTTCAAACGCAAGACAAATGAATTAAACAACATTCATTTACTTCAATAAAAAGCAAATATTAACTCAATCTGTCAATCATTTATTTTATTACATCGCTTATATCAACTCACTCTGTCTGTCTATCTGCGCCTAAATTTATACACCTTATTTATCATACACCCATTCTCCCATCAGGTAATTGCTCTTTTTAATTATGTATGACAAGCGATAATATGAAAAACTACCTATTAATTGTTGTTTTAAAGCAGTGATGCCCAACCTTATTCAGCCGGCGGGCCATTTTAATTTCCGACACTCGTGTCGCGGGCCACATCATCGAATAGATAACAAAAAAAAAAATGAAACAGAGAATAAACCATTTTAAATAATTTTATTAGAAGCCCGTAGCACTATTAGGTCTACTTAGGCACGTAAAGCGATCGGTCTCATCCGTTTTATTAATGAAAAGGTTTATCTACTCATTTAAGTGCTTGTAAACATTGTGGTCATCCTTAAAACTTAATTTAGGAAATTTGAAGTTTCTTCATTACAATACGGCGAAAAAAATCAATTGTCTGCATCGCTTCTAAATTTCTCAAGCAGGGATGTCTGACTTTGTAAGTCAATCAGTTTCAGTTGCAGACCTATCAGAGCAATCCTCAGTGGCACTAGAAAACATTTCAAAATCATTTAGTTTGGAATGGAAAATGTTTACCGATATCGTCCACTTGTTTTGCTTTATCTGCTTTTATCCCAGGATAAATTCTTTCATAACATCTAGTGTCACAGATGCTATTGTAGATTCATTTATATTTAAAAGCTTGTGTGTAAATTAGTATTAGAAAACCCTAACTGAGCCTCAAGAATTACCCAAAAGGTCTAGTCCCTTAATAGAGCCGCAAGTTTAACTCAATGACGTCACAATGATTGTCGCAAGTCTATTGGTTGATTTGAAAATAAACATTCTTTTTAAAAGAGTTAGATCAGCTGACATAGGACGCGCAAAAAGACCAGTCTAAGTTTTGCTTTGGAAGCGAGAGGTTCATATCTCTAGTGTGTTCTATAATAGTATTGAAGAAAGAGCCTTAGTATTATATTTTCATTTTTTATATGCATCTTGTACATAAGCTGTACTTAAGTTGTATTTGAATAAAAGTTTCTAGTGTTTTTATTTCCATGAGGAAGTTGTTCAATTTGATTCCTAGATCGTCTGTGTTTATAATTATATTTAATTCAAGAAAATCCCCGGCACCACACTCATCATTCAACATAGAAGAATACAAGTTGTGACATCTAGAACTAATGAGTGTGACATCTAGAAAGCACTTGTTACCGTGAACTCATTTTCTTATCTCCAATTTCTCGTCAATCACTCAACTCACTTAACTAGACATAGAACTTATCAATATTTTTCTTTGCTTCCCAAACCAACAATGCTTTCATATTTTTTTGTAATGGTTTCTTTTACAAATGCCCTTTTATGTCATATTTTTTTAAACAGCCACATTTCTGTACAAATCATGTTGGCTTTTTATCATGTTTGACAAAAGAAAAATGGTTCCACTATTCCCGGAAGTCTCCACATCCATAATCTAGTTTTCGTTCCTACGGATCTTCCATTTCATTACTCAACAAATATTACATGGTACTAATTATTCTCTTTGATTCAAAATAACATTACCAAAAAAAAAAAAAAAAAGATGCAGAATGAATACTCTGTGTTACACACAAGATGTTTTAGAACACGACTAGCTCAGGACGGCAGCGGAATTATCTAAGAACCTCAAACAACTGCCAACACTTGTGACCGAAAAACTAAACGTCTTATTCATTTAAACAAAAAATAATAAGACTGTTAGAATACCAAAGATTAAATGGAAATCTATCAAGGAAAAAAAACTGAAGAGTCCTAACGTAGGGAAAATACATCTTTCAACCTTTTTAAAAATTTTCTTCACTTTGTGTCGATCTTTAGGAGGGCCGGATGGAACCATGTCGCGGCGGGCTGTAGTTTGGGCATCACTGAGCTATGCAATCAGTTTTACCAACAATGTTATTGTTTTGTTTATTAGTCAATAGGCAGATATAAATAGTACTTTATTATAATGTTACCTCCCTTTTGTTGACCTATACTTGCACGTACTAAGTGACGATGTTGTGTAGGTATACAAAGAGACCGGAACCAAATAGGTCTACTGCATATTTCTTAGACTGACTTGACTTATAAAGCAGTGCTATAGAAGATAGTGCTGGGCCGCAGACTGACCTTTAACCTCTTGGTTAGCGTGCATAATAAACTATGTGAACGTCTTCGTTTCAAATGTCTGTGTTGATGTCAGAGCATGACTTCTATCTAGCAGAGATATCTTTAAACCAGATGATAAAACTCAATCGGATCGTCTCTATCTAGTTGTCAGTGTCATCTGCCACATAGTCTTGTCAATGCAGCGCTTAAACAAAGACAGGTGCATCTGAACGAGTCTGTGCGTGTGTGGGTGTCTGTATATATTTTTTAAACTTCTGTTTTCATAAAGTTTTATAGAAAGTGATTTCTAGAAACAAATATAAAAACCAGATTATGAACATATAAATGGAGGTATATTTACACGAAAGAAATTAAGAAAATTACATAGACATACATATGGACATACATAAATATAGACTGGAAAAAGGAAGTAACTTCATGTAACTTGAAAACATGTATTGAATTCGGAATTCCGAATTATCAAAAATTAAAAAATTAGCATAGACATATATACATAGACTGGCCGATGAAGAACAAATTATTATTGGAAAAATTTGGGCAAATATAAATTTACTTATACAGCAGTTATTAGCAGTATAAAAGTAAAAGTATTTATAGTTTTTTTTTTTAGTCATAACCTATGTAATTAATAGAACTCTTTCCGTATTGTTATATTTGTAATCTTTCTTACTAAATCTATGACAGGCGGGTATAATGATTATCTACCAAACTATTAACTAGCTTCTAAGTCTAGATCTAGACTGAAGACAATGAACACTTTTTTTTTTTGTCAAGATTTGATCAACAACTTTTTTAGGCGATCATTAATCTTAACTATAGAATCTAGTAAAAAAAAATACTACTACTATTAACTAGATCTAGATATAATGTCTTTAGTGGATGAGGTCTTATCTGAAAGCCAATGTGGTTTCAGAGCCGGTAGAGGTACAACTGACATGATATTTGTTCTGCGACAGTTACAGGAAAAATGCAAAGAGCAGAGCCTAAACCTGTACGCACAATTGCAATTCACAAATTTTCATTTCATAAAACTCTCTAATTGGCCAGTCTATATTTATTTATGCCTATGGAAAATAGATAGAAGGATGAATTAAAAATAAAGGTGGAAAGGAATAAAACAAAGAAAAAAAACAATTTATAAAGACTTTATAAGTTTATAAAGTCTTTTACTTTGATCACGTCATACTCAATAATGTCAAACATAATTAAATTTGAAATACACAAGTGTACTACAAGACAATCTTTATAAGTCGTACGCTGTTCCCAAACAAAGAAAAGCTTACAATTTTACTACCGGACATTAAATAGAAAACAAACAGTTTTGACAACAGAGGGCGTTAGGTTAGAGCTACACAGAAAATGAACAATTCTTATCATGGCTAAAGAAGGTTTGGGCGCGACAAAAATGTGAAGAGATTGTCTTAATCCTCATCGATCCAGGTGTAATCCAGTCATGTGACACGATAAATCCCGTGTCAACATGACAAGTTCATAAAGAACTGTCCAATACAACTCCCCAAAAAAACACTTACGCGGCACAATGTTGGAAAGGTACAGTAATCTTGGACAAAAGAGAAGTAACTCCATCATACAGAAATTCCACGGTAGTTGCCCTTTTATCTGTGAGAGTTAAAAAAAAGTGTGTGTATACGGGGAATAAAAGGAGAGGGGGGGGGGGGGTTACCAGGTAATTTAGCTTCCGCCGAGAGGCCGAGACTTTCAGGAAGTGTCTCGGGGTAACTGCAATACTGTTCAGATATGATGTCATTGTATTTGTTTATCAATAGTGGACTGTTGGTCTTTTAAAGCCTTGTTTTTGTTAATTTTCAGATCGATACTTTTATCCCATGTTTGTTTCTAGAGACATTTTTTTTTCAGCAACATTTAAAAATATCCTCCCCCCTTTTCCCCATTATTTTTGTTTTTGAATCAGAGCCAGTTTAGATAACACAAAATACTGGACGGCTGGCACCTACTACTGGCCGGTTGAGAGAAGGACAAGAGACTAATGCTAAACAAGAGATTGTACAATAACCATCTGTCCATCATGTAAGAGATGACGCAATATTCGCCGTCTCTTAAAAGACATCATCATCATAATTACAACCATCAAAAATGATATTTGCATTTACAAAGTACACCAAAACATAAAAGTTTAAACTGTTATCTTTTGACATACCGTATCTAGTTTTATGTGATTTTGTTAAGAACTGATTTGGTTATCAAATTCGGTGGTAAATAGATGCCAAGTTAAAGGCTAACCCTAACTCCATTTCAATAGAACAATAATATATACTTATGTCTTTAGATTCTTCTTCTAACCTCACATTAGTCACGTAAGGAAATATTAACTAGATCTAATACTTATACTTCTGACTCATCTCCAGGTGAACCAGAGATGCCGATCAAATCAAGCGACAGTGACACTGACGTACTGTCACTGTCAGATCAGTTCATTGACATCTACGACGATGATGACGAAGAGGAAGATGATGAAGACATTTTCTCGTCAGAACCGGACGACTTGCCGGACTCTACCACGGGGGAGGACGGGAAGACTCACAGGGATAGGAGCGGAGAGGACACAGGCTCGGACGCCGGCAGCACCAGGAAAGGTGACCAGAGCTCTGGCGAGGGAGGTGGCCAAAAGAAGAGGGGCCCCAAAAAGAAGGCACTGACCAAGACCAGGCAGGTGAAGCTTCGGGTCAGAAGGGTCAAGGCCAATGCAAGAGAGAGGAACCGGATGCACGGACTAAATTCCGCCCTGGATGAGCTGCGGAACCACGTCCCTTGTCACTCCAAAACTCAAAAACTGTCCAAGATTGAAACCTTACGCCTCGCCCGGAACTACATTCACGTATTGGCTGAGATCCTTAAGTCAGGCATCAGACCGGACAGTGTAACGTTCGCCAAAGCTCTGTCTAGAGGTCTTTCCCAGAACACCATGAACATGGTGGCAGCATGCCTTCAGCTAAACCCTAGAACACTTCTGCCAGAGTCCACCTACTCCAAGCCTTTTCAATTCATGTACGATAACTCTATGGACTTTCCAGGCAGGTTTCCGCAAGATCCTTACGGCATGTTTGCCTTTCAACCTATTGGGTGCAGCCCTGACCTTACAATGGTGGGCCCGCATCAGAGTTATGGACCATGCCAGCAGATTATGCCTTTCGCTCCTGTGCCAAGTAGTTGCTCGCCAACAGCGAGTACTATCCCATACCAATATCCGATGATGGACCATACAAACCCCTCCTTTAACAACAACAATAACGCCAATGCATTAATGGGAAACGTGTGTGCAAATCCTTGTCAGAATCCAAATTTTTTGACATGCGACATTCGGGAGTCAGACAGTTTCGTTAGAGCAAACTTCAACTCACATCCTGGGATTGACAAGAGGAGACAATCTCCACAACAATCAACACCAAACGCATGTTTATCTCCCCCTGCGCAACGTCTGGGAAGTGAGGCACACATGTCTACATGTTCTCATTTTATCAGCAGCACTGCAGACATGCATTCAACATCTTTAAACCAAGTGCGCACTGCAGACATGCATTCAACATCTTTAAATCAAGTGCGCACCACTGTGCCCAGCTGTTTTGCCGACCCAGCAATGACTCAGTTGTCTCCTCATAGAGTTTCCAGCAGTGTCCAGTCTTCCTGTAGACAGCTGCAAATCAAGACAAGCCCCAGATACCCGAACACGGGCAATCGATCGAATTCCTCGTGTGCCCAGAACGCTCCTCACGCGTTGCCCGAAGACTTGCCTTTGGACACAGAGTGTTCAATTGAAAGTGATTTGGCTATGATCACATCTTCAGACAGTATTTTCCAATTAAACTTGCCCTGTTGACTATAGACACAAGTCAATTCCACTAAGCAGATAGTGGAAGTAGTTCAGTATATAAGATTTATGCGCACAGTTTTTTTTTTGAAGGATGCATTAGATAGCACACACCAGCACCCCCATCACCCCGCGCTTCTATACAGTCGATAGTAGAAAAGTTAGAGAGTAAACTTTGCAATTTTTTTTTGTGTTGTAGGAATGTCTTTGTAAAAATAGCAGTTTACATCTTATTTTATATTACATTTCGGGTTGAAAACGAAAGTGTGTTATAAACGAGTGTAACGTAACCAATAAGAAACACTGTTGAAGTGTAGAACCATACGATTAAGAAACACTGTTGAAGTGTTGAATCCATGTCAAAATATTTGGCCGTGATCTGTTCAAAAAGTCACAATGTATTGTTCACGTAGTAAATGAAGTCTACCTCTAGTGGCCTGACATAACTTTCTTAAAAGCATTGCCGCTCTTGGTCACACTAACAGAACAGTTCAGAGTTTGTTAGTCTTATATTTATTGTGATTCCTGTGTAGATAGCTTGAATATAAGTGTATCAATAACATTGTAAAAAAGTTCATTCGAACATTAATGGTCGTAATTATTTTATTGTATTGAAGGTTATTAATTAAGCTTTTATCAACCGGTAGAGCGACAATAGTTAAGGTTTATACAGTTCTAAAATAAATAACTTTGTGTCTGAGTCAAAGAGAAATGATCGATAGACTAAATGCATAGTGTGGAGAAAATGTTTTCAAATAATCTGAACAAAATCATAGAGCATATTTTATTATTAAACTTAATGCTAAGATCTATATATTTTATTGGAACCTGAAGAGAGCAGAGACAGCATAACATTTTGTTATTGTTAGTTTTACAAACAAAGATAAACTTTTTTTTGAAGTATGATTTGACCCTGCGGCAATTATAACAATTCATTCAACACATGCAGGGCCGGTCCTAGAGGTTGCGGGGCCCTGTGCGAAACGAATAGCGCGGGGCCTAATTTGGGTTGTGATAAGGATAATAAGTGAAAATTAATTATATTTAAATTCGTCTTTGCATTTTATTTATAGTTTACTAAGTGCAATATCACTGTCAAATCTATTATAGATACTAGTTTTCCAACAAAAAAAAAAAGATAAACATTCAGATCTGCCTTTTAGATTTACTATGAACTAGCAACATATCGCTTTTGTTTTTTTTTCTTAGTAGTGGTCGAGATAGATTTACATGTAAATCTGTATGCCAGTGACTACTAAAGTAAATTTAGTTAACTTCTTGTTTTGGTTAAAATTCTGTTTATTATTACATTTTTATTACATGAAAGCTGACAATGCCGTTTCGTTTTTTAATCGCGAGTAGGATCGGCATTTTCCATATTAAATGACGACCCGAATTGACAATTTTGTCTTTTTTCAGGAGATTTGCATCAGTTTTCAGAAGATATTAATAATTTCAGATTTGATGACTTTTTCTTATATTTTATATATTTTTATAATATTATATTTTATAATTTCAGGAGAATTCCAGGAACCCTTTAATAATAAATTAAAATAGTTTAATTTAATAATTTACTCCTAAAATTCGCATCGCGCGGGACCTATGAAAGCCCAGGGCCCACTGCGGCCGCATAGGTTGCAGTGGCCTAAGACCGGCCCTGAACACATGTGCCATTGTCGTGAAATATCTCGCGCGAGCATCTTATGACTTTTGTTAGTCTCAAGTCTTTTGCTATGCCTTGACTTTGCTGAAAAGCTGAAATTCTTTTATCCAATTTTGTAATAGCTGCACATACATAGCAAGTTTAAACATTGTTTGTTTTGGGGTTTTGAGAGCATGTGTGTGTGTGTGTATGTGTGTGTGTGTGTGTGATTGACTTACAAATACGCTCTCTGCGCTGAGCTGTTTAAGGACTTTCGCTTTTTTGTTCTTCCCATTCAGACCTAACAATTTGATACAGTACAGTGTGTCCGATTAGGTCTCTATCTGCATGGACATTAGAAACGTTTGGTGACTTACAGTATTTCCATTGTATGTACATTATATTTCTTGTTAATTACACTTCAAGTGCAATATCCTCCACTGTGCAATTGTTTACCCAATAGTTTAGTTTACTCCAATCTTTTAAGTTTACTTATACAATCCTTGTTTCTTTCATCATTCCAATGAACATATTTTAGATGTAATAATATTTTCTCTGTTGTTTTTTTGTGTGCCTAGATTTGTTTACTCTATGCCATTGTGTGGGAAAGATTCGTTGTTGATTGATCATTTACAAATCACACTCAACATTTGTGGCCAACTGTTATATTAGAGATCGCCTATTTGAAAAAGTTTCTTTTTTTTGTATTTGAATAGTTGAATTAATATGTTTTATTCATATTTCTATTCGTATATCTAATTATGTCTGTTAAGCCTTATACAAAGTGATGTTAAGTTTCGCAATGCTGGCAGACGTTTAAGCTAAAAGTGACAGTAATATTTTATACCTGCAGCTAATCTTTGAAGTTTTGGTTCCATGTATTTTTTTTAATGTCAGAACATTCCAAGTTTGACAAAATTGTTAGATGGCTTGAGCCAATCTATAGAAATATGTATTGTAATACAAACATGAGGTGTAGGACGTAATCATCTTCTTTTTTGAAGTAACGTCTGTATATTATAAGATAAGATAAGAAGAGATAAACGAAATTGTTTAACAAGGGGAAGGTATTCAATTAATCAAATTTATATATATGGAGGGTGACTTAGTTTTTGCTAAAAATAGTTTTACCCTTGCGAGCTCAGACTTACAAATGCACTGTTCATCTTGACAATGGATATGGAAAACACAAACACAGCGGATATGTTTTATAAATAAATCCATTCAGAATATAAAAACGTAACGAGACCTGTCGAAATTTCTAAATTTGGTGATATTTATAATGTAGGACAAAGCAATGCATACTGTTCAAACCTATTCCATATGTTACATTTATACCAACTTAGAAAAACGTAAATCATATCTGTGTTGATCTCATTTACAAACAAATTTTCAATGTTGCTCTATAGGGACTACAGGTTGCAAGCCAACTGGGAACTGGGCGTTAAGTGCTTTAACATTCGTGCGAGATAGAGAAGTTCTGCACCAATTGAAGAACTGAAAAGCATAGTAAAAGACGTTCTATTTATGTCTTATAAAGTACTTTATCAGTTGATCGGTGATTCATTTTATTAGTACACAATGTGAGTCTTGTGGAATGGAAAGTGTTGGTAGACCTAACGTTTAAATACAGTTTGATAGTTTGTAGATGTTTGTGGTTTAGTTTAGGTTAGCCCAGTGTTGACACATTATTTCCAAATTTAAATGCCTGACATCTAAATGTGCAATACATTCAATACATGTTCCCATATGTATTATCAATGCATTACCTACCTTGATTCAGTTACAAATTGATATGTTATATTGTTAGCAATCGTCTTCTCTTTGATGCCTGTATTAACACGTGCCTGTGGTGAGTCTTATAAAATCAGTATTGGTGTTAATATTTTTTTCATTTTTTCCCTGGTTGTTCGACTAAAATGTAGAGATTTTATTCCCATTGTTTGGTCTCAAATAAAGCTGACACAAAAAAAAACAAACATTCTTGTGTTGTTGAGTTGAACTAAAAAATCTTCAATACTTTATTTTTACAAATAGAAATTACTTTGAAATTAGTCTTTGCAACTATGCTAAACACAATGATTGTAATGTTCAATTTGTATTTTAATTAAATTTTTAAAATATACTCATATGGATGCATAAAAAAAGCACAAAAAATATGCTTTATTTCCTTCAGAATCTAAAATAACTTTTTAATTTGATGCTACTTTTTAAATGGAAGTACAATTAAATTAATCTTCTGTCTATAATTCAAACAAAAAAAGAAATAGATCTTTACAAAAAAAGGCTGTGAAGTGTCTAGTGTGGTAATATTATCTTGACTTCAGCTCAGGGAAGCAACTGTGTAAGTCTCTATTGCCAGTACATACCTCTCAAAGCCAAGTCATGTACAGCACATCCTCGTGGTGATAGACTGAAACTGAGGCTGTGAAGCCTTAGGCCAATCTGCAAGGGTGTTGATGAAGGCTTGGCCCCAAGATGTAAGGCAGTCATAGCCCTTCGGCGTGCAGACACGCCCTGCTGACCACAAAGAAAATCAAGAGCTATGTGTTAATAACCACACTGCCTTGTTTGTGCCCCTGTAAGGTCTAACGCTAAGGGAGCAAACCCTAACAGAACATCCGGTTTTGGAACCCCATAGTTGGAGGAAAGTGGTTAGACCGCTGGTCTCAGACAAATTCCTCCAGCCACCTGAGCCCAAATTCAGATGGTTTTCCATCCCTTTGAACCCGGTCAGTATGGAAGAAGGGCTAGTGGTGACGTGTGGTCAGCCCAGCACTTGCAAATTTTCCATCCAGCCTTTCTCCACGCAATGGAGAGGTCACTTCATCACTAGCAATAATGTGTCTGAAAAAAAAAAGGAGAGGTAGTTACCAGTGATAAGTTCCTTGCTGATTGGCGTAATCTGGAATGCCAAGAACCGCTCTTGACGGTAGGAGGGGCTTTTCAGGTACATTTGATAGCTACTGTCAGCCTTAAGCTGGAACATACGTAGATTTCAATGCCAGAGCGTGGCCAAAATGTTTGGGTCCTCATGAAGTAGGCAAGATAAATAACAAGGGCCGAAGGCTACTTGAGTTCTGTCTGCATAACAAATACATACTTGTCTGATTAAGAATGTCCAATAGTAGCACCCAGGTCAACAAGGTGACATCAGCTTGACCTCTGCATCCCTCGGTGGATGGATCTGAAAAGTGTACCCAGGTCAACAAGGTGACATCAGCTTGACCTCTGCATCCCTCGGAGGATGGATCTAAAAATTATCATTCACAACTGCTCGTGCCATAGCGCGGATTGCAATTTGATTCGCTAATGTTAAGCAAAGTCAACCTAATTCTTAGGAAGGCATTTTGTTTAATGCAAAATGTAACTTTTGAAAAACTTGTTGGCTAGAAAACGTTTCATCTAAAATAATCTAAATTGTTGCGTCGCTTAAACAACCTTATAAAAAGAGCATCTTCCATTTCCGATGCTTAAGGGGTAGTTTTTAAATACGGTGGCAAGATAAATAAGTGCCGAGATGAGCAAAGTGACATGATATCCGCGCTGTTATTAGCAGCAGACGCCTGGCTTGGTCATGTTCACAGAATGCCACAAGGTCGACCTCAACTAGACATTCTGTATGGTCATCTAATAGAAGGCTGGAGAGCCGCTGGTCGTCCACTTTACAGGTATAAGGATATATGTAAACGCGACTTGACGCTCTTTAAAATTGACACTAACAGTTGGGGTAAAAAGGCGCTAGATAGATCCAGGTGGAGATAAAACATATATAAAGTACGATACCGTACTGGATTGCAGATGCCGTGTACATTGTGTATAGAAAGAAGGATGAAGGTTATCAATTCATCATTTTAATTACAAAATAACTTCATAAAAAACTTTTTTTTTCAAGCATATAATTATTAAAATATCACTCCTTTGTGATATTTTTTTTTAAAACCAAGGGACTTAAGTCAATATGTTTTTATAACTATATATTTCATTATTCATCTCCCTTGACAAATTTATGTTTAAGCAGAGGGCTGCAACAATTACTCAGTTACTTTTTTTAAGTTTTCAAAATAATTTAGAAAGTAAATTCTTAATTCCCATACTCTCTTCCATAATATATCCTTTTATTGTTGTTGATAACCAAACAATTCTAAAGATATTTTTTATACTTTGTTAATTGCTAAAAGATAAAGTTTCCAACACACATAACAATACATAAAAGAACATACATAATGCTTGGTAATAAAACATATTATCAGACTGTCTTACTGCTAATCATTAAGAAATTCATACACTCCTACTCTTTTCTATCTGAATTACAATGAATTGCCAATATTCCAAAATATCCTTGCGCGCTGGACTGTCGTTCAGATTTATCGATGGTCCAGGGTTCAAACCCTGTCCTCTCCCGTCCCCCGTCGTCCTGCGGGAGGTTTGGAGTAGGAAGTAAACTATCTTCAACTCTGAAGGAACATTCGAAACATGTAAAACATTTTACAAACAAAACAAAAAAAAAAAAACAACAACACATGCTTGCAAAACAAATATTAATTGTATTTTGTAAAAATGACTGCACAATTTGACGAAGTTATTAACAACATTTGAAATTATATAAAAGTGATGCCCAAACAACGATCAGCGGGCCATATTTGACCCGAGACTCGGAGCTATCCGGTCCACTCAAAACTTGTGCCCAAAATGTAGAGTTCATTTTTGGTTTTGTTGGATTCAATATATTTTTGTATTTCAGTGGTACGTCCAGTAATACGCATGTGGTAAGCTAATTTGGCTGCAAACGGAAATAAGCCAAGCACTAACGTACTGTTGTACAAAATGATCATCATGATCTCTTCCATCAAAGACCTCACAACCCTGAAAAATGAACTCATCACTAATCAGTGACAATGTAAGAAAACAAGTCTATTGTACCGAACAAGTCTCTTGGATGGCAAGCGTAACAAGACAACAGTTCTGAGTCAAGGAAGACAACTCAATGAAATGTGATAGTTGTTTATTTATACGTGATATGAGGAGACCACAAATAGAACAGTAATTGTTGAGAAATCTTGTCTTGCAAACATTTTTTTTTAAAGTAATACAGAACTTACTTAACTTAGCAATAAAAATGTTAAAAAAAAATAAAAAAAAAAACTTTTTGCATAAACCTGTTTAAAAAGGGTAAATATTTATCTTTAGGATTAAAGAGCTTCAATTGTTTGTTGTTAATACTACTACTGATAGTGAATATTTGTAAAAGTGGTGTATTTTTCCGAAAGAAACTGCTTACATAAGTGAGTTAAAAATTAGATTTTTGGTTTTAGAAAAGAAAAAAAGTAGACGTTGCAGCAGAATTTTAAATGGTCTAAAATATTATGATGTCGGATTTTCACTATCTTTTCTAGTTTATGAAATGTAAACGGGACCGACGGACGAACGGACAGACATTCCACACAAAACTAATAGCGTCTTTTCCCCTTTCAGGGACCGCTAAAAAAACTCCCGCGTTTTTTTTCTTATGTTTATCAACACGTTGACACGGATTTTCCCACGACCGCACTGTCTATGAACAGTAGCCTATTGGGAAAAAAAATTAATACGACATCGCCAAACTTGCTGGAAGCTGATTTGCCGAAATAACTTTACAAGCAGATCAACTGGTGATACTGTTTATATCGGAAAAAATTACATCTTTATGAAATTAAACAGCGTACTGCGAAAATCGGACCTTCGCGTGCGGTCTTAGAACGTAACACCAGCGATAGTAGAGATAATTTAAATAAAAAATAGATGGATTGCCTAACTTTTAACTACTAATAAACTAATAAAAAAACGTTAAAATACAAGAAAATTAATAATTTTTCCCCACATTGAAAAAAAGTGAAGTACGTCGTACCGGTGTGACGGTAAAAAAAGGCACTGATTACTTTCAATAAAAAATCAATTTGTCAAAAGTTGCATTTATATTACTACAAATGTTATAAATGACTCTTTCATACACAATTTTTCAAAATGCAAAGAGTAGTTCAAATTTTATCACTACGCATTTTCTCAATAAAATCCGATTAGACGTCGTTATTTATATACGAAATAAACGATTATGATTGGTTGCTTCCACTTATGTGTTTTTATCGTGAACTGTTAAACGATGATAGCCTCTTAGACTCTGTTGTCTTTACCGAAACTGAACGCTATTTCGAAATCAAAAATGTAAGTTAAGAGCTGAAATGGTAATTGAATAACAAGTTCTTGTTTATGATCACTCATTTAGTTTTTGAAGTTGGTGACAATACAATCTTCCAGCGCGGGGCAGCCCTCAAGCGCGGGGCCTGGGGCGGTTGCCCCACTTGCCACCCCCTAAGGCCGCTACTGTAATGATTAATAGTTGTAATATAGAATTGCATCTAATAACTAGCCAGCTGGTAGTGTGGAATGCGTTCAGGACTGTCGCTCAGTCCTGACCGCCGCTATCAACCGACGTCATACGGAAGGTTTGTGAGGTTGCTTTTATCCTTACATCTGATAGAGGGAGAGTTACAACGTACGAAAAATATATGCCCATAGACATTAATAAATATAGACTGGAAAATGGAAGTAACTTGAAATCATGTATATCTATTGAATTCGAATTTCCGAATTATGAAGGATTTAAAAATTGCATGATCTTCAGTCTTAGAGATTAAACAAAATTTATAGACATAAAATAAACTACACACAAACGCAATTCACAAATTTTTATCTCATAAAACTCTCTTATTGGCCAGTTTTTATTAATGTATGTCTATGTATATGCCATTAATAAGGGACATAACTTAATATTTTATTTTCATTAATCTTTGCCAACAATTTCTTGGTTTACTTCCCTTCATCTCCCTACACTCCCTCTCTCTCTCTCTTTGTGTGTGTGTGTTATTTAAATTATTAATTATTTTATTGGAAAGTTTAATTGCACTATTAAGTTCTATTGTGAGTTCTCCATGTTAACGTTACAAGTGCTTCCTTTTTAACAGTGGTATTACCGTAAATTTTCAATAGTATACAAACTCGTGGAGCTTGATTACTTTAGGGGCCCTTGCATTTTGCGTAATATTTAATTTTTAATTAAAAAAAAAAACCCCTCATTTGGGGGCCCCCTAAAGTGGGAGCCCGGTTTAATTTTTTAATTCTCCCCCCTCTTCCACCACCCTAGCTACGCCACTGCATTTTAACAGAGCAGAACTATATCTTTGTGTACTTTCTACATGTAAAACATAAACATTCTGGATCCACGCAAGGAAAACTATTGTGATCATATTATCGTTTGAAGTAGTATCTATAACATATAAACAAAAAAAAACAACAAAAAACATAGCGACTATAGAATAGCTTTACAATCATCGGTTTTAATTGCTCATAAATCAATTATCTCCTTGCACTCAGTGTTCAACTCATTGTGCTTGCAAATAAAAATAATTCCAGTTGGAAATAGTTCATGAATTGTAAAGGTAGATTATCATAAGACGTATTTATACAATTACTTTTGTTGATTAACAATGACCAGACTTGACGCACACGAAACAAGAATGAACAAAGATAGCTGCCTGGTCGTGTGGTATGCGCTCTGGACTGTCGTTCAGTTGTATCGATGGTTACGGGTCGATACCCTGCCCGCTGACATCCCCGGCGTCCTGCGGGAGGTTTGGACTAGGAAGTAGACTATCTAACTCTGAAGAAACATTTTGTAACCACCAAGTTGGGCTGTGGTCGACCATCGGCATTAGACAAGTGCTGTG
>JADKLZ010072923.1:12220-24615 GCA_021533235.1 Biomphalaria straminea | reverse complement strand
CACTATAATCCAAATTCCAGCGCAAGTCACTTGTCATCCCCCCCCCCTCCCGAACTGGATGACAAAGTGGTCATCATCGAACCACGATGGACGAACTATATATAATACATAACTAAGTATATCTAAATAACTTTTACTTTTACCTCACTCAGTCACTGTGACTCACAGTAACTTGAGTAACCTTTTTTTAAATTTTTACCCTGTAAACTAATATATTTATAATAGAGTCTATAAATATATTAATTTATTATTAAATATACTAGATCTACTGAGCTAGCCAGGAAAACCAGTGACTTGGCAGAATTTAAGTCACTGGTAAATATGCATGACTGAATGCATGACGCGTAGGACGTAATCATCTTCTTTTTTGAAGTAACGTCTACACCTGTATTATATAAGATAAGAAGAAGATTCTAGATAAATTCTAGATCTAAAAATTCTAAATTTAAAGACACTAAACTTGGTGACTAAACTTCAGTGTTAAGACAAAAGTCATAAAAGTGTCAAAAGTAATACTAATTATTAACAGTTTAATTAATACTACTTAGATCTACTGGATTGTGATTGGCAATACTAGTTTAATAAATTTAGTGATTAGTAGTAGGCTAGTTGGTTATACTATTACTAGAGATGATACTACTATTTTACTAGTATTAGAATCTTTCAATCTACTAGATCTATAAGTGTATTCTATAACTATATTATTATTTATTATAGTATGATCTTTATCTAGAATTTACTAGATCTATCTATATTCTAGACTAGATCTATATTCTACTATCTAGGTCTAGAAATAAGTATAGAGTATAATAGTCTAATCTAGAGTATTTTAGAATATTCTAGATTTATTTATTAGAGTCTAGTGTTTTTTTAATTTAAGGATTTTAAGGCATAGATTATTAGTGATTATTAGTCTTATTTAGCTAAACCTTAGGCTAAGACTTATCAAACTTAGATCTATATAGAATCAGACTATTAATTATATTTAGTAACTAGTGCATGGGCGTTTTGATGTTCACCCCTCCCCCACCTGATTTTATGACTGTTGTTTATTTTTTTATTTTATTGCAGAAAAAGTTTTAATGTTTAACCATCACTTTCCCTTGCATTGCTGGTGGGGGGGGGGGTGAGTTTTAAAAAACCCTTCTATTCAATTTAAACCTAAAGCCAACTACACTCACCTAATTCCAAGAGCTTATTTAAGGTCTGTCCTGAGGGTTTGGATTCTGAAACCTTCCTCCAGTTTTTTTTTAACGGATTATAAAACCTCCTCCATAGGGTTTTGAAGAAAAAAATAGTCACAAAATTCCATGAGTGTATATGAGCTTAAAACCTTCTTCAGAGGAAATTGAGTTTAAACACCCCCCCCCCCCCCAAATCCTTGTGGATTTGAGGTTAAGAATCCCACTCTTCAGTAAAAAAATGAATGGCACCTACAGTCACCTAACTCCTAGCCAAGGTGGATTTTGTAAAACTTTCCATCAAAGGCTACAGGTTTTTCAGGTCAATAATTTGGAAGCTGTCTATCTGCACATCTTTATGTCTTTAATTAGGAAATTTTAGGAATATAAGAATAACACATCTTTTTTTTTGTGCCGGTAGTAACCTTAAATTGTGATCTGGTGACCATAGGGATAGACAGTGGAATGCTTATCCCTGCTCGTAAAATAATAAATTCACCACTTGTCATTGTAATATTAAAAAAATAGGCTCTTAATTTTTCATTTACTTTTTTGTAGTATGCTTACTTATTCTAACTGTATAAGAACTTTATTATTATTTTTTAATCTTATGGATTTGTTGTTTCAGAATGTAACAAAGATGATATTAGAGAATGGTTTTTATGTGATAGAATCCAAGAGGCTGATCCTTACAACATCTCAAGCTGAGCAGTTTTATGCAGAACATAAAGGCAGGTTTAAACTTTTTAAACATTGGAGACATGAGCAATGAGAGTTTATGAACTATCTTCTGTACTTTTTTTTTTTTACATGTTTTTTTTCCCCCAAAGCAAAACAAGTTATATGGTATATAAATTTAAATAAAAAAGTTTCTATGTAATGAATTATATATAAACAACCTTATATGTTTTGTTTCATTACAGGAAAATTTTTCCTGAATAGATTGGTTTCATTTATGAGCAGGTAATGGTTTTAATTTTTGCTAGCTTATCATTTGAACTAATTACATCTAAACTACCGTATAATTGATCCTATCAATAAAAGTATTTAGCTTGATAACCATACACTCTCTGATTGCTATTTCATGCCAGTGTTTTTTTGTTTTTGTTTTATAAATTTCAGGCAGTGTTTCAGAAATGAAGTGTCTTTGCCCAATTCTCCTTCAGGGGATGTTAGGGGGGTCTGAACCCAGGACTTTTGTGATAACAGTCCCAAGTTTAAACATCACCTGGCAGTCTTCTTCTATGCCAGTAAAAATGAGATGATGCCTTAGCTTCTCTGTTGTGCAATCCTCTATTTAATGAAAACTTTAGTCAGCATTGTCGAGGGAGTTAAAGGGAAACTCCCATGGTTTGACAATTTTTGATATAATATGTGTTTTGATTTTCAGATAATGAATATACTAATCTTCTTTTTTTATTTGCAAGAATAACTTAGTAATTGATGTTTTTCTGACGTAATTTTTCTGCGCATCCAAAACGGTCAGATTTTCACGTAGTTTCTATGTGACGTCACCCATAGATACACAATCTTTTACTATTCCGAGTACCTGCTGAATAACGGAAAACATAAAAGTAAAGTTTACATTCTCGTAAAAGAAATATATCTTCGTCTACGCAGTTAGATCTAAATATTGTAAGCAAAGAAAAAAATGCGTGTTGAAAGTAGATTTACATGCTTGACTAACCACTGCAGTGTATATTTTCTCAGTGACCGGTCATTTCATCCCCGGTCACTTAATCCCCGGTCACTTCATCCCCTGGTCACTTCATCCCCCGGTCATTTCATCCCCTGACACTTTTCATCATCTGATCATTTTATCTAACAAATAGTAATTTTAAAAATCATTAAATGAGCAATATTTAATGTATTCATTTTTTATTTAAATGACAAAATTTTAACACGTTAGATTACAATAAAATTTAAATTAAATGCCATTAAAAACTATAAAAATTTAGCATGTGTAAATATAGGCTTAGAGGTAATGTAAAAAAAAGGTGTTTTTGTGTTCATCTACATCAGTAAGATTAATATGCTATCGATTTTAAGTAGAGAAGACCCATTAGTTTCGATGTCTAAAGTGAATACCAATAAAAAAATTACTTACATATTCATGTAGAAATAAATATATATAGAAATAAAGTCCTATTATACAATTTGTAAACTTAATGTTTAAAAGGATATCAAGCAAAGCTTATACAGGCGACATGATATCCCGAGGATGGGTGAAGTCCGCCTTTATTAGAAAAAAATAAAACCTTATTTCAAGGCTAAAAATGACGCTCCAATTTTCAAGAAAGTGGGATTTAAAAATAAAATAAAATGAAACATGGTCATACTTCAACCACACCTTGGCCTTTGATGATAAGTTATCAGCGGCATGATCATAATTATTGTCATCGCACGTCTATCTCTCAAAAGATGTCCACTACTTGCAAAACACCTTGGTCTTTGATGATAAGTTATCAGCGGCACGGTCATAATTATTCTAATCGCACTTCTATCTCTCAAAAGATTCCTACTACTTGCACAACACCTTGGCCATTGACCATTACGCTATAGCTAAGTACACATCCAGATTTGCAATAATATTTTTCATTAAGAATACTAATTAGAGGAGGAAACACCATAAACGCATTAGTAACATGTCATAAAATGTCAAAAACATTCTACATAATCATATTTATATATAAAATATTTAATTGGGGATGAAATGACCGGGGATTAAGTGACCGGGAACCTATTTTCTCGCCTGACCACTCTACACACAACAAACACTATCGCTTGGTTGTCTTGTCATGACCGACTACGCGTAGTTTAGACTAGCCTTACACTGACCAGTTTGTTCGAATCAGTCAGACACACGATATTTTTACTTCTTGGGATAGGGAGAAGCTTAGATGTAAATGTTTTTTTTTTCTCGAGTTGGTTATCCTAATGCTTTTGCATCTCTCTCACTCTCTCTTAAAAACTATATGCCTAAGAGCCTGACAACTACTGTAAGAAAGAAGCGATACGATTGGTTAAATCTAGTTTCTCTTTCAGTATTGTTGGGGGGAGTGACGTGTGCCTGAGATAAAAACAGAATCTCAAAGAATTCCGTTATTTTAGGAGTCGTGGCGAATTTACTAATTTATTAAATATAAAATTTTCTAAGCATTTAAATAAATAATGATATAATGTTTACTATTACAACTTTTTACGCAGAATTTAAATATATCAATAACTCTAATTTGAAAAACTATGAGAGTTTCCCTTTAAATTGCTCTTACCAAGATTGTGAAAAATATGGTTTACAGTTTTCTTCTTCTAGCCGGCTTTTTTTTTTACTTCTGAGCTGTGAGCTCTTTTACAGGCAGTGCCAAAAAAAGAAATTGTGAGGGCTCCTAGTAGTAGCTGCCATAATGATTGGGCAGGAGTGGACTGTACCAATTACGCATCGCCTCCGGTACTATTAAGTCCACACACTATAAGTGGCAGAGGCCAATGCTAACCATAGGAAGCTTTTCTCATATTCCTATACTGTTACCGCCACTGTTCAGTGCAGGGCGTCACTGATGGCGGCCCCCTTTGTGGAACAGCATTGCAGACTTTTTGGACTGGGGTGCAGCCTTTTGTTCCATCCCTACCCCCGAGTGAGATAAAAAAAACAACAAAAAAAACAGGGAATCCCACAAGGGTCTGGTTTGCTACTTGTACTTAGCCTATCTAGTTCCACTACTAGACGTTTCCGGGAGATTCCACGCAGAGCCTTTAATAGTTAATCAGCCTTTTCATTTCCCATGATGCTTAGTGTCCAGGGATTCACTGTAATTATTTAATTTTGTCCTGATTATTGTTGTCTTCTCTCTTGGGCTGGATAAGGTACTTCTAGAGGATTGGGAGGCTGTAAAGACAATATTTGATAATGATTATATTCCATTATAGTCCAGGAGCTATGTTGAAAATCTGCTCATTTTTTTCGCTGTTGTTGGATAGATGGTGTTTGAGGGCTAGTTCATAGGAAATTTGGGTCAGAGTTCTGTGCTTCTTTTGTTTGTTTTTTTTTTTATTTATTAATAGTTAATTAATTTTGGATAGGGAGGCGCAGTGGCTAAGCGGTAAAGTGCTTGGCTTCTGAACCGGGAGTCTCAGGTTCAATTCCTGGTGAAGACTAAGATTTTTATTTCTGGATCCTTGGGCGCCTCTGAGTCCACCCAGCTCTAATGGGTACCTTGACGTTAGTTGGGGAAAAGTAAAGGCGGCTGGTCATTATGCTGGCTACATGACACCCTCGTTAACCGTAGGCCACAGAATCAGATGACCTTTACATCATCATGATCATCTGCCCTGTAGACCACAAGGTCTGAAAGGGGAACTTTACTTTTTACTTTTAATTTTGGATAGATGGTGTTTTGGGGCTAATTCATATGAAATTTGAATCAAGAATTCTATTCTTCTTTTGTTTTTTATTTCTCTGTCAGTAGTTAATTAAGATGGTCATCCTCCAACCTTCTGTAAGTGATACCACCATGACAAGCATCCATGGCATTACATACCAGCCACATCAGATCTTGTATCACTTCCAAATCATTAATTTAAAAAAAAAAAGACATCTGTAAATTCAATTTACTGCTTACTATTTTCTTTATCTAGTTCAGACAAGCTGTTGCCTTAGACTTAGGTCTGAGCCATTTTATCCTGAGATCAGCCATAGACTACTTCCAAAGCCTCTTCCCAGCTGGTACCACCAGATTTAAGGCCTTCTATCATAATCAAGGTGTGACACCATTTTAGAGGTGCCTGAGTTGGTTTTTTAAAGCATTTTTAGAGGGCAATCTCTGTTGGAAGGAGTAAAATATGTAGGAAAGGATTGTGCAAGCAAATGAATTACCGTACTCCTCCATAAATGCGGGCCCTATTTATTTAACATTACTCATTTTGAAAAAATAAGATTTTTATTAATAGATTTGATCATTTCTTGCTTACAGCGGTCCTTTATGGAGTTATATTTTATGTGGCGACAATGCTATCAGTAGATGGAGAAAGTTAATGGGACCAACTAAAGTTCTCAAGTAAAAGTGAATAGCAAATATCTTTATTATAGATTACTTTAATTAATTTGACTACTTAAAGAAAAAAAATTTGTTTATTTAATTTTTAGGCCTTAAAATCGTTGGTCATTGAAGTGATAATTTTTTTTTTTCCCTCAGAACTGTTTATGATGAACCATTAAGTATAAGAGGATTGTATGGACTGACAGATACAAGAAACTGTACCCATGGCTCAGGTAAATCAGAATGATATAGTCTAAGGCAGGCATGTCAAACTCATTAAGGTGTGTGGGCCGCAAAAATTCTTACTATGACCTGAGGGGCCGCAGCCAAAAATCAGTTCCAAAAAAGCCTATTAGTTTTATGTAAATTAGAAACAATACAATAGAAAACAAAAATTAATGGCACACATGTACATTAGCTAGCTAAATTTTTAGCACTATTTCGTAATAAAAAATTAATATTATGTCAGGTCGATTTTTTTTTGTTAATGATAATTTCATCAGTGATGACAAATTTCGATCAAAAAAAATCTCAAACTTTAAGGTGTTTTTGTAGCTTTCATTATGGAAAAAGAACTGCTCACAGAGATAAGTGCTTGCAAACAGCTAGTATTCTGGCTGCAAATTTCCGCAATTCAACGTACTGTTCAGGATAACTAATTGTCAAATTTCAGCACAGACAAAGAATCTGATTGCTATTCTATTAGCTCTAGTTCCACATTACCAGAAGCAATTTCAGAATGAGAATGGAGACATAATTAACAAAAATTCTTGCTCATACGAACGAAGTCACGAAAACGGTCATTGAATGCATCTACTAACGATTACAAGTGTAAGACATATTTACCAAAATTTGTAGCCGTATTTAATCTTTTTAGTTCCTGATACTTTGAGAAGTGAACAAAATTTCCTCTTTATATTTCTTTTCAATGTCGTAATTTTGATTGTAAGCACTTCACGTGACAATTTTGTCTTTACTTTGACGTTTCAAATTTAAGTCTTGTATGTGACCAATGAGATCAACTGCAAATACCAGATCCTGAACCCATTCGTCAGTTTGGAAATGTTTAATACGTTCACATTTAATGTTCAGAAACAATACAATTTCCTCACCCAGAGCAAATAATCTCTTCAATATTTTATGCCAGGAGAGCCAGCGGACTAATTTGTAGTAGGGAAAATAATCAAATTCGTGTCCAATTATATCCAGAAACATTGAAAATTGGCGATGATTTAAACTATGAGTATGAATTATATTGAGAGCGACTGAAAGCGGTCTTATGACTTGTTGAAACTGTTATTCCTGGTGAAAGTAGCTTTGCATAAAAAACATTTAATGTTATGGTTGGTACGCCATCCGTTGTTAGACTAGCTAAGTTTACCAAAGATAAATTGTACTGCAATATCACCTCCTGTTATTTCTCAAAAACGTCCTCGCTTGTTGTGGTTTTATGCATAGAACAGAGCTCAAGTTGTTCCTCATGTATCTCAAAATTCCTATCACAGGCCCTTATGACTTTAGCCAACTGTGCTACACCCGTTACATCAGTTGATTTATAGAGAGCCAATGAAACTAATTCAAAATCTTTAAATTTTTTACGCAATCTGACAAACATATCATTGTTTCTATCCGTCAAAATGTTCCTATTTAACGCTATTTCTGTGAATGCTTTCACTTTTTCTGGACAAATTACTTTAACGACACACTCCTTCATAAAATCACATTCACTAAATGATTTGCTATGGCTTGCTATTAAGTTTGACAAAGTGTAGCTTGCTTTGACTGCATACTCACTCTCGTTGTTCAGTTTAACAAATACTATTGTTTAATTCAAGAAGCTTGTCATGTTTTATTTTCTAGCGTTAAAGTTTAACATTATTTTGATATTTTTTAGGTGGCCACGCGGGCCGCATACAAGGTGGTCGCGGGCTGCATGCGGCCCCCGAACGCCGTGTTTGACATGCCTGGTCTAAGGAATAGCAATAGGGTTGGAGAAATAGAAATGGAATACTAAATTTTAGCTGTTCCCTTTTACTGATTTTAACTACAAATAAAGTAGTCCATATTGTATGAACTTTTACCCACAAGAGTTGTTGGCCTTCCTTAGTTATAGAAAATGGTTCATTTCATAGAACACTTTTTTATGTGACATAGAGCCCAATGTGAAGAGACATATACAACACAGGCAAAGGTGGGCATCTGCTTCTGTGGTTAAGGAGCCTGCCATTTTTTTTGTTTGTTTTGCTTTTCTTTCAGAGCTGTGGCCAATAGTTTCCTATCAATGGCTCCTTTCTCTCCCCACACAGTTTGGTGCAGGGATTATGTCTTCCTAGTAGTCATCATCAATGTCCACTGTTTTAAAGTCCCATTGGATTACATCATCATGTCTGAGATGGGATGACTAGTTTTTCTTGTGCCTGTTTTAAGTTGTCCATAAAGGATAAATTCTATAAAATCTTGAAAACTAATGAATTTTTCTTGAACAAAGAACCATGGGGAAAAAGAAGTTTGAGTTGTTTTTAAGTTTGTAAATGTTTTTATCATTACTTTAGTATGTTACATTTTCGAAACGAAAAAAGTTTATTTATAACTTTTTTATGCAAAAACTTAAAAGGGAACAAACAAATGTTTCTTTTTGTTGCAATTTTTGTTAGAAAAAAAAACTAACCACATTATTTTGTAAATGTTTGATAATTTTATTTCATATAAAACCTTTTTATTTAATGTAAATTGCATTTGATACTTTTAGATTATTAAAAACCATTTCAAAGGTTTTTCAAATAGCATTTTTTAAAATAAAATACTATTAAAATGTTTTAATGACTTCGAATATTGTGTAAGACATAAACATTTGATAAAAAAATTGTGCAAAATGTTTTTAATCTAAACTATTATCACCTTTAAAATTACTTGAATTTTTACTAATACCATATTTATTTCAAGTAAATATCATTTGAATTCCAACCTTTGTTGCAGATTCAGAAGAAAATGCTGAAAGAGAGATACAATTTTTTTTCCCAGAATTCAATACAAAAAAATGGTTTGAAACGGAGCACAATTTCTTCAGACAAGATTTTGTTGAATTTGATAATGATAAACTAAAACATGTTATATGTTAATAAAATTTAAAGTTGTCTGTGATTAAAGTACTGTATCATAAGGAATACAACATGCATTTTAATAAAAATAGGTTATTCAGCAGTGAATAGTCACTTGTACATTATTGTAATACATTTTTAAACAACGTAAATAATAAACATAACTTGCTGAGAGGGTATATAGTTGATTATTAGTGACCAATCTGTTGTTCTTATTGTTTATATTCATAACATGCTTAGAAGCCAGTTTATTTTTCATGTCAGTATTGATGTACATTTACATTTGGAAAAAATTAATAATGTCTTTTTGAGAAAGTATAGTTGCCCATATGAACTGTTTACAATTTTTTATTATCACATTTAATAAATATATGATTTTTAAATCGTCAACTCCAATAGTTTTTCATTATTTTATTTTTTTGCTCTATGTTACCTAGATGAAAAAAAACAACAAAAAAAAACATTGAAATATTGATTTAAATATTACCTATGGGTGTTTAAAATTTGTAAAATATAACTAATTTAAATTCTTTCAGAGCTTTATAACATGTCCAATAAAAGAAAAACTAATATGCAGTAGAAGATTCAGTCTTTGAGCTTAGTGTTCAACTTAAGAAATTTCTTCACATTTTAATTAGTTCAGGAAATTTGCATATTATTTTTCAAAAATGTTAATGTTTCACACTCCAGTTAATTTAATTATATACAAATTCAATATTGTTCCTTAGAGCATTGTCATAGACTCATATACACATATGAAGAAATAGCCCAAGATTCCTGATGCTAGGGCAGCCATTGAAGCGTTGAATGTAAGCTTTGAGTAGACATTGGCTTGATTATAGTTCCCTAGTGACTTCTCGATAGAACACTGCAGAAAAAGAATATCAATAATAGCCTTATAAAAAAAATAGTTTTTACTTTAGTGCATTAAACAGAGCAAAATATTACAAGTGAAATGTTCCTTGATTAAACATCTCAGTTTACAGATGGAGCTGACATCAGAAAGTTTCCACACAACAAGGAGCTACATTGTACATATGTGACATAAAATCTAAGTCAAAAAGTATTCTTTTATTCAATAATTTATTTATAAAGGGAACAAAAGAAAAATGTTATTAATGTTCAATGTGCCAAAGCAAACAAGGTTTGATACTAAACATACTGTAGATAGCAGAGTCAAACATTTTAGGCCCCAGAGGAAAAACCTTGTAGTGGGCAGACACAGAAAATGTAAGAAAAACTTTCAGACCCTGGAAGACAATAGAACATTGTCATTATTATTTGTTTATTTTGAAGATGGTTATGCTTCGCCTGGGTGTGGCAAAATATGTAGGTTACAGCTGGGGGTACGCAGTCAATGGAAATATTTCATTAGTCACTTATCTTTGGCTTGAAGACAAGCCTTATTATTTTGGAGATGAATGAGTTTTTTTTTCAAATTCAAAAGTGACTACCTAAACATGAATGAAAAGACAACAATAGGATTCTTAGGACTCCCCGGAGATCATCCAACTCTAATTGTACCTGATTTTAGTTGGGGAAGGAGGCGCAGTGGCTGAGCGGTAAAGCGCTTGACTTCCGAACCGAGTTCCGGGGTTCGAATCCTGGTGAAGACTGGTATTTTTAATTTCGGAATCTCCGAGTCCACCCAGCTTTAATGGGTACCTGACATTAATTGGGGAAAAGTAAAGGCGGTTGGTCGTTGTGCTGGCCACATGGCACCCTCGTTAACCGTAGGCCAAAGAATCAGATGACCTTTACATCATCAGCTCTATAGACCACAAAGTCTGAAAGGGGAACTTTTTTTTTTAGTTGGGGAAAGTAAAAGCAGTTGGTCTTTGTGCTAGCCACACTGCTTGTTAACCGTTGGCCATATAACCTTAATAGGCCTATAGATCGCAAGGTCTGAAAGTGAAACTTATTTTTTACCGATAGTAAAAAGATGGCTGTTTTGTGGGGCTGTGAATCTTCTTTTATTAATGAACAGTAAAGGAAAATTCTGGTTTTGGTCACAGGAACTCAATTTGGCTTAGCCTCTATCGTGTGTAGACAATGTTTCCATTTGATGCTTCTTACAAGCTGGGTCACGGAATTCAACTGTACACATCCCTCCCTTTCCCTTTTTGAACTGGATCGGAATCCAAAAGACTATCCCTTGATCACCTTATTCCAAGCAGATCGATATATCTATACTATATATTGACTAAACTGACCATGTTGGAATAGTAAATAGCCACCAGACCAACTGGCCAACAAAATAAGCAGGAAATGAATGCCAGGGCTTGATAGTCAGACTTTTCTTGGATCTCGAAGCTTCCAGTACCGACCACTGGTTGGACCTGAAAATGGACAGTTCTTGTGAGAATTAATACTGATAAAAAAAAAAAACTTTGTCAACCTACACAACTGTCAAACTAAATTGATGGCATGAGAACCATCTTAAAATGTACATCAGTCATAGCTCGGCTTGGACAAAACGGATGCCTCTTATCTACTTTCTCATATAGAAGAGTGTCGCTGTGGTGTATCGGGATATGCTTCTTTCCCTCTTCCAGTCTTTGTTCTCCCTCTTTCCCTATCTGCCTTTCTCTCTCTCTCTTCGTCTCCTTTTTATCTCCTTCACTCCCTCTCTCCTTCTCTCTCCATCCCTCTTCCTCATCCTCCCTCTCTCTTTCTCTTTCCCTCTCCTTCTCCATTTCTATCTCTCTCTTTGTTGTTTCCTAGCGTTGAATGACGAGTAGCACTTCAGACTGAATCCAAACAAAAAAGTATTTCTGTGCGTGTTTGTGTATATCCCATCATGCCTTAGCAATGTCCAGTGCGCTCTAATCTCTTATGTAATCTTGAGCTCTCTTAATAGGTAGCTAAGTGTCTCACTCAGCAACATGTTTGGTACAAAAACTTTCAACTTTTGTGAACTAGACCTTTATAACTTTAAGCACAAACTGTCTGCAACTGGCTTCACACGATATTTAGAACGAATCGTTATCAATTTAACTGCGTATTTACGAATTACATTTACAACCAAACAAGAAGTAGGATTGTACAATTTGAACCAAACAAAAAGTAGGATTGTACAA